>JACSYO010001993.1:30000-67706 GCA_016806645.1 Ophiodon elongatus | reverse complement strand
TATATATATGCATGTATGTATATATATATATATATATAGATATATATATATGCATATATATATATATATATATATGCATGTATGTATGTATATATATATATGCATGTATGTATGTATATATATATATATGTATGCATGTATGTATATATATATATATGTATGCATGTATGTATATATGTATGTATGTATGTATATATATATGTATAAATGTATGTATGTATGTATATATATATGTATGTATGCATGTATGTATATATATATGTATGTATGTATATATATATGTATGTATGCATGTATGTATATATATATGCATGTATGTATATATATGTATGCATGTATATATATATGCATGTATGTATATATGTATATGTAATGTATATATGTGTGTGTGTATATTAAAAAAAGAATTACCAGCATATGTTTAAAAAGTAAAGTATAGGCAACCAGGCCTATATTTAAAATATGTATAAAAGTAAACAAATCTAGGAATATATACTTTAAATATATATGATAAATAAATATATGCCTGTCTTCAAATTAATAAGGAATTATTTTATGTATCTATTGTTGATGTATTCTCTCTATTAGAGGTGTAAAAATGAAGTAACACCTGATTAATATCAGGTAGTAATATCTGATGTCTCTCTTTACTTCTCCACAAATCTGAGCCCAAACAAAAGCATCTTATGCACGAGCCCGTCGTACTTTAAATATCGCAGCTGACGCAACGTGACGCAGCCTCGCGCACACACTCGGGAGAAGCTGGAGCCCAAATGGAACCTGTTCGTGGGCTCCGTGAAGTCTTCCTCTATAAATAAAACGTGCGAAGTATATTTTTACTGTACACGCGGTTACCGTCGTGCCTCACGCGCCACACTGACTGTACCCGTCACTGTACGTCACTCTCAAACCTCTCCGTAAAAACACCGTGTTCCTCCGCCGTGAACCGGAGAAAAAGTAGGGCGCACTTCCTCGCTCAGTTTGCCATCCGGTGGAAGTAAAGCTGCTCGAGACAGCAAGTTTTTAAACATGCTTTTACAACATGTGGCATCTGTAAACAACAACAATAATAATAATTATGTTTTGTTTATGCAAATAAATGCATACCAACACGATACACTGTTTTGTCACTATTACATGTTCTGCTGTGTACATTTACTTAAATATTTCGCCAGGGCTCTACATGATGACGTCACTTACACATAATTTTCATATTTACATAAAAAAAAAAAAATATATATATATATTGTATAAATATTTACAGGACAAAATTACTTGTAAAAGGCTGTTCTGTAGCGTACAACAAAAACGTGTTTTTTGCAAACTCCCATTTGTTGGTTATTTTTTAAAGAAAAAAAAAAAAAGAAAAAAGGAACGAAAGTGGAGCCGCTGCTCTCAAAACACGACCGGCGGAGGGATACAAACTCTTAACACATGATGTCGCCATCAGCCCTTCCTACTTCCCAGCCCCCCCCCAACCTCCTCCTCCCCCCTCCCTCCCAACCAATCCCATTGGCCGAAGCGGCGCGGACGGCTCGCTCCCATTGGCCGCGCCGCCCCGTCAATCACGACCAGCGAACGCCACTCAGGGTAGATTAGGGCACCATTTGCCATAACTAAATAGTTACCTTGTACATCAAGTAGGGAGATATATATTTTTTTTATTTTTATGTTTTTAAATTGGTAGCCCAGCGCGCGCGCGGCGGAGAGTTGCTGCCTGGTCCTCGGGAGGGGAAACCGTCTCGTGCGTTGAGCGCAACAAAAGTGTCGTTTTAACAGATGTGGATACGCCGCTCGGGTAAGTCACTCTTCGCGTTTATTTTTTTGCTACATTTGTAGCGCGCGTGAATGTGTGTGCGTGCGCGTGTGTGTTTTTTTTAGGGGGGGGTGAGAGGGGGGGCTCTGACAGCTGCGTTGTCCCGGCCGCCGTGCTGGAGACATTTGCATGTTTGTATCGTTGTAACTCAGAGACAGAGAGAGAGGCGGAAAGAAGAAGAATAAGAAGCTGTGTGTGTGTGTCTGTGTGTGTCTGTATGTATGTGTGTGTGTGTGTGTGTGTCTGTGTGTGTTCGCGTGAAGGACACGCGGCGCTGCGTGTAGTTCTGTGTTTGTTGCGAACTTAACAGCAGCAGTTAACATCTCTTCCTCTCGCTCTTGCACGTTTCCCTCCTTTAAGAAAAACAGACACCGCGCAGCCGGCGCGCGTGCGTGCGCGTGTGTGTGTTTGAGCGTTGTGCGCCACACTAACAACACTCCATTAAGAGCTGTCAGGAACGATTTACGACAAGTGTCAGCCCCTCGGTTTTATTTCTTTTTTTTTTTTTTCACGCGATTCCTCTTCATTTCTGCAAATGGATTTCATCTCCGCGCGCGGCACGCTCTACTTTATTGGCAACTTTTATCGCGCCATCAATTTTCCTTCTAACTGACAGCTTTACATTGCAGTGTTTGTTTGTTTTTTGCCTCAAAGAAACTAGTGATTGGTTAAATTGTACCCCCCCACACTCTTTTTCAATACATAAAGTAACCATATTGTATGCGTCTTCCTCATATCCTTTAAGCTATTGTGTCTGACGACTCGTATTATGTCTCTTTCATGAGCCCATTTCCGACAATTGTGCCCTCATTGCTGCGCGTAATTGCTTTTCTCCCGGGAGAGAGTGCCATCAAACTTCTAATTTCCTCCTCCAACCCGGAAACCATTTTGCTCGTGTAATGATGGCATCAACCCCCCCCTACCTCCCCCCTCCCCCCTCCTCCCCCCAAACACAGCTCCAGTCAAAGTCAGCTCTGAGATTTATTTTTCAGACTGTCGGTTGCTCCTGGTCCGGCCCTGGTGTGGCAGGTGACTGGGATTAGAGGGCAATTAGACAATGGGAGGCCCGTCTCTGGTGTCAGAGGAACTGTTCTGGAGCACGCCGTTATCTATAGTTGCTGCAGGGCGCCTCGGCAACGCTTTCAGGTGAAGTCCAGGTTGCCCAAAAAAAAAAAAAAGAGGGTGTCACGGGATCCCCCAGAGGGACACGGTCCAGATAAGGGTGGCGAGCGGCGCTGGTGAGCAGCAGAGCAGATTACCGTGGCGGAGTCTTTTGGCAGGAGGCCAATGAGGCTCAGTGTAACCACAGATGAGCGTCAGCCCCAGGTGACACGGAGAGGGACGGGGAACCGGAGACTCTCATTATACGGCCAAGTTTGCGTCCCTTTAACACGCCGACGAGTCCTGCAGAATCCCTCGGTTCCGTGCACACAGACGGCAACCTACGGAGTCAAAGCTTCATGTGTTAAAGCTGCATTCTCTCTCCTGACCACCAGGGGGCGACTCCTCTGGTTGTATAGAAGTCAAAGCTTCATGTGTTAAAGCTGCATTCTCTCTCCTGACCACCAGGGGGCGACTCCTCTGGTTGTATAGAAGTCTATAGAAAATGACTCTACTTCTCTCTTGATTTATTCCCTCAGTAAACATTGTAAACATGAGTTTATGTCTCAATCTCTAGTTTCAAGTCTTCTTCAATACAGCATGATGTTCATTTAGTAAATTATGGTCCATTTAGAGTCAAACAGACCATAAAGCAGGGGATGCTTTAGGGCGGGGCTTAAAGGTGATTGACAGGTCACTACGTCCTCCTCAGTCCTTATATGGTCACTTCCTGTTCACTGGTTGTAAAACGAAAACAAGATGGCGACGCCCGTAACGCCAAAGGCTTAAAAACATCAGTCCACAAACCAACGGGTGACGTCACCATGACGACGTCCACTTCACATATACAGTCTGTGGTCGTGCTCATAACGGAGCCCCCGAGCCCCCGAGCCTCCCCGGTTTATGAACACAGAAGTGGTCAAACGTTCCCCTTTTCATTTTCATTCAATTACAAAAAATGACATCCTTCAAACAAGTTTACTCTGCGTTCTGGAAAAGAAAAGGTTCCTTTCTCCTGAAGCGCAACTCAAGTTTTTCCATAGTCGTGCAGCCAAAAGAAATCCCGATGAGCGGAGGTCCTCCTCCAGTAAAGACACTCCCTTACGTCCTCGCCGACGGGATGAATAATGTGCGCCTCCTTCTCACACATAGACAGTCCTCCTCTACAGACGTTAACACCGGGTCTCTCCCTTCCCTCGTCCCTCTGTTGAATTCCAGCTTCATAAAACACCTTTTTTATTACTTTTTGTTTCTTGTGTTTTGTGTCAAACAAAAAGTAAACGCTCTGCTTTCCTCTCCCTGACCCTCCAACACAAACACGTCTCCTCTTATCTGCCGTGAGATGTTGCCATGCCGACTCTTCTCATTGAGGCCGTTATTTGAAGGCAGCCGTGGTCCTCTCATCCGGACGGGATGATGCCTCTCTCCTCTCGCTGTGTTCGTGCAGCAGAGCCGGTCTTAAGGCCCTGGAGGGCCGACTGCCCCCCCCCCCCCCCCAAATATCACCAAATATTGGAACTGGACTTGTTCTGTGAAAAAAGGGCTTAAAGCAGCAGATCACTTTATGGGCTCAGCTCCATTAATGGGCTTTTGTGTTCCCTGTGAAGCTGCCCCGGAGTAAAGCTCCACACCAGGACAAAACTTACGGAGACAGTTTAAAAATATATAATAGTGAACATAATCTGGGAATGAACTCCCCTCAACATCCATCTGAATTCAGAGTCTGAGGGCTTTTGGTGTTTCCTCACTGAAGCTCAGCCATGTGCTCCATCGTGTGCTCTGCTGGCTGCAGTCAAAACACAGCCCCCCCCTCCTCCCACCCTCCTCCCCCTCCCCCTCCCTCCTTGCTGCTGTTAATTTGAGGAAGTACAATCATCCTCTGCTTCCTGCCGAATCGCAGGCGCTCAGCCGCCCGAGCTCCAGACGCTGCAGAGTGTGTGCATGTGCGTGTGTGTTGGCGCTCGGACGCTCACTTCCTGGTGTGTGACGGCGTGCACGGCTTCAGTCCGGGTCTCTAGCTAACGTGCTATCGTCGTACCAGTGGTTATTAATCTACTGGCTGTTTCTCAGCTCTCCTGTTTCGTCTCACCAACGCCGGAGATCCCGTATATGATAATAACCCACGTCAGTTATTCAATCTAGTATTTGGCAGAGGAGGAATCCTCTGATTGGAGGAGCTGGAAGCAAGGAGCGGTTTTACTTAATTAATTACCAACGATTTTGATTGTCAGTCATCCATCTTTAATCGGTCGACTAATTGATTGATCCTTTCTGCTCCAGTTCAGTCATAAATCATCACAGGCTTTTATTTTGGTAGGTAGATCAGATGGGTCTGGGTCCCGATAGCTAGTTCCTCGTGTGTGTGTGTGTGTGTGTGTGTGTGTGTGTGTGTGTGTGTGTGTGTGTTAGTTTTATCAGGAAAAGAAAGATTGAAAGATCCTTCTTGAGTTGGAGGAAGAGGTTGACAGACTAATCGCCCCACAGCGTCTATTAGTCTCAGTTCTGGAGCTTTTGATCGTATCACATGACCTTCCTCGGAAGATGTTTCGGCCCATTGGGATGAAATGATAAATATTCAATTCTCCTTTTTTTATTTTTTATTTTGGAGCACTTTAAGCCAAAATGGACGCGAAGTCTTTGTTGAATGCTCATTTTAAAAACAACAACAACTATGACTCCATCCGTCTGCTGAGGAAGATCATGTGAGACCGAAAGCTCCAGAGAGCCCCAGATCACCTGGTGGTCGTTTAGGGAACAACCTTTCTGTGACTAAAATGATGGAGCTGACAATCTCTTGAGCCTTGTTGTTGTTGTTGTTGTTGTTGGTTTTGTTACAAAACAGATGTCAATAGAGTTCATGAAAAAGGATTCACGTGCAATTCCCAGATATGACGCTAGTTTCAGAAGAAAAAAAAGCCACATTTTCGGGACGTCAAGAGAACTGAAGCTCATCGTAGTCTGTACCGTCTGTACCGTCTGTACCGTCTGTACCGTCTGTACCGGGGACGAGTGAGAGTCCCTGATGATGCTACGTTAAAATCAGCAGGAGGAGAGCTAGTTAGCGTTAGCCGCTAGCCGTTAGCCGCGGGTGGGCAGCACAGTCCTGCTTGGCTAAATAACGGCGCTAACGGCTAACGTACGGAGGCTGCAATGAGTCACATCATGAGGCGTTCAAGCTCCATTCAGTAAACATGAGTGTCGGATTATAACGTTATCGCGATGTGTTCAAATGTAATGTGGTAAAATGCAGCGTTTTGGTGTGTATGTTAAAGTCTGTGGGATTTATTGCTTTATTTCTTTTGTGGGATGCTATCGACCAGTAAACGTCTGGATCTCTCAGTTCTTCTGGAGCGGTCCGAGACACCGGAGCAGTGTGAGTGGAGTCGGGTCCAAACTAAAGAGCAGCGGCACATTAACTCCCCGACAGACTTCCCAGAGCTCTCCATTAGCCGAGACCCCCCTCGAGACTCCCAAAGTGGATCCCGGGACTTTTTGGCGTGCGCTGTAATTTTAAACCGGAGTCTAATTTTCACTAATCAATTTGTTTGTTGCCCCGGGCGACGCATCGATCGGCTTTAGTCACTGCTGGAGCTTCGGGCCGCGCGCGGAGGACGGCGTCCGAGGTTAAAAGGGTACGTTTAGTAATCCAACGCCGAGGACGGAGCGGTGAGAGTCTCTCTCTCTCTCTCTCTCTCTCTCTCTCTCTCTCTCTCTCTCTCTCTCTCTCTCTCTCTCTCTCTCTCTCTCTCTCTCTCTCTCTCTCTCTCTCTCTCTCTCTCTCTCTCTCTCTCTCTCTCTCTCTCTCTCTCTCCACAGAGCCCCTCTCTCTCTCTCCACTCTCTCTCTCTCTCTCTCCTCTCTCTCTCTCCAGAGCCTCTCTCTCTCCAGAGCCTCTCTCTCTCTCCAGAGCCTCTCTCTCTCTCCAGAGCCTCTCTCTACAGAGCCTCTCTCTCCAGAGCCTCGCTCCTTGTAAAGAAGCGGTTGAGCCGAGAGGAGCAGTTTCTACCCGCTCCGGTCCCGATGCGTTGATTCCAGAGCAGAGCCGAGTCCACGGCTGTTCCCACGCTGAGCGAGGAGAACAGGAAGAACTCAGCCGCGCAGCAGGCCTCTGCCTTCTGCTGTTATGGCTGTGATTCAATCATGGCAGCGCTTCACCCTCTGCACACACGGAGAGGGGGGGAGAGAAACGACCTCACTGCCTCTCCGTTAATGGAACCTGAAGCCAAAGGTGTTGGTGTTCTTCTGCACAAAGAGGAGCCCATCAGACACTTACTGTGGGGAGCCTCACCTCTCCATCCACTCTCCCCCTCTCGCTGCCTTTTTTTTTCAAAATGGCCTCCCTTTCTGCGCTCGCAGCCAGAGAAGGAGGAACCCGAGGAGCCGGGCGAGAGTCGCCCTCTCTGGTGCCGCTGATCACACCTACTGTTTGTTTTCTTTGGCACCAACCGGAGTGGAAAAGTTCAGCGTGCTACAGTTTTTTTGGGATTTGATTCATTTTCAGTTTCACATGCACCAAATTAGCAATTTTCTTTTTTTTTTTCTGACACTTTTCAGACTAAATGGGGAATCAATGACTTAAAAACCGAATCTATAGAACTGATAAGGAAATCATCGTTAACCCTGTGAACCCCAAAACTCACCAGCGGGACTGAAAGTCATGTTTCCTTGAAACAATCACCAAAACTACACCGTTTGTCAAAATCAGAAGCTGTAAAAAACGTCATTATCGTCAGATTGTCATCTTTCCGACGGTCCTTGAACACATCATGTGCGACTAACGCATCCTTTCAGAAAAAGCAGCCAAAACTGAGCTTAAAACTTTGATTATTTTTTTCTACGGGTGTCATTTAAAATCTCGCCCAGAATAAATATATTTTACTTTAATCAGATTCTGTAAAAATCATTAAATTCTGAGTTCCTCAGTGAAACTATGATGTCATGATTGATTCATCTGAGACCAACAGTCATGTGACAACAAATCAGAGAAACTCTGACTGAAGGAGAGGAAGTGAAGGCGGAGAGGAGAGAGAATTTTTTTTTTGGGGATATACGGATTTCATTAGTTTCCAAATTCTGTAAAAATAAATTCAATTTGACATGCGTTTATTTAGTTTTAATGATGTCATTCTATCTGTTTTTACTCTGCACTAAAAACATGTTTGAGTTATTATTTCTAGTTATGATGGTCTGTTTCCAGAGAGGAGCAGCACTTTTAGATTGGAATGAAAATCGAGGCCACGGAGAGTGAAATGTGACAAAATACTGAGCAAATGCTGCTAATTCATGGAGGGAAAAGGGGGCGGGGCTGAAATGAGTGATTCCTGTTTCTCTGGCTGAGTATGAGCAGCTTTTCTTTTCACTCCAGCTGGGAACACTTAAGAATAAAACTGTCCCGTCTGGGGCTCGCTCTCGGCCCGCTCTACTAAACGTTAACCGCCACCTCAGTCGACCATGAACGTGTACGAAACGACGTACTTCCTGTTGGTTTATCACATATGTGACGCGTATTATTGATATCGTATAATAACCCACCACGTACATGCATGTAGGGCTCAAAACCGTCAACTACTTAATTTAATTAATAATTTCTTAATCATGTAGTTCCTGATAGAGATCATCATTTTGCACATTTCCTTTAGATTTTTTAAATTTATTATATAATTAATTAATTAAATATATATACATTGTGATTATTTGTCTGTTTAATATCTTTGTAAACTGAATTTGAGGAAGTTGTTCTGCATTTATTGACTAAAAATAAATTTTATATATATATATATAATGTTTTTTTGCAATTTCTGTAGACCTAAAATTAAAAAGTTTTGATATTTAATTCATTAATCATATTTTTTTAATCTGTGTTGGTTGTCATATGTGATAGTAAATAGAATTTGTGCATTTTAATTGAAAAACAAAATGAGCAGTTTGAAGACGTTGAGCTCTTGAACATTTTAAACTATTTGGTGACATTTGGAGACCAGACGATGCATTTTTAAGAATTTGATTTATCAATAAAACCGTCGTTGGTCGAAGCCCCAGAAGAATGGCGTAGTCGTTTCCTGGTTGCAGCTTGTTTTGGAGCCATTAGCCAACACGTCCTCCCGGCTCTGACCCTCGGGGGCCGAAGTGAAGGATTGTGGTCCAGAGGAGCCGCGGGGCAACACATCGCCTTACTTACACGGGACTAATCCCTGTCCTCCAGCAAGCCCTTAATTGAGCCGTCGTCAGCTGCCAATCTACAGGTTAAACATCAATTAAGATAATGAGCACATAGAGAGGAGGGGGGGGGGGGAGAAGGGGGAGGAGTCTCTCTGAAGTGGTAGCTCAGTTGTGATGGAGGCTACTTCAAACAGCCTGTCGGTGTCTCTCTGTTGGTTCAGCTGTGTTTGTGTTGGAGCGTCTGGACGAGGCCTCGCTGCTGCTGTCTGAGGGCTCTGTCTTTACATCTTCAGCTGGTGTTGAACATTCTCTTCTTCTTCTTCTTCTTCTTCTGTGACCAAGAGGAGTGTAACGAGATCTGGAGAAGCTTCTTCCGGAGGCTCCGTTCAGTCGCACTGTGGTGCGTTCAAGCTCCGCTCAGTAAAAAAAACGAGCGTTGGACGCGAGTAAATTAAAACGTTATCGTGATGTGTTCAAATGTAATCCTGTAAAATGTAGAGACTTTAATAAATCCAGTTGTTAGGAGACGTTTACACAGCAACATGAAATAGATATTATGGATGAATTATGAGCTGTTTATATACTGAATAATAGCTCCAATCATATAATGTATATTTTAAATAACTAATTTTAACTAACTTTTTATTAATAATGATACACTCTTTTATTTCCTAATCATTTGAATTGTGTGTTTTTATGCAAATCACCACTATAGATGTATCACGACTTAAGTATCGTACTAATATTGTATCGTACTAATATTGTATTGTAGTGATATTGTATCGTGGGCCCTCTGGTGACCTAATTTATTTATTTTCTTGTCAATAAATGCGTAACAACTTCCCCAAAAATTCAGTTGACAGAGATATTAAACACAGAAAAATAATAAATTCTCAGATTTGAGAGGCTGCAGAACAAATGATTTATCAAATTCTTCTTTTGTAGTCAATCTTCTTTGTTTTGTGTCAGCGTGACTCAGAGAGGGTATAAACAAATCTGGAAATATTGTTTTTAAATGTGCTTTGTTATACTTTGCAGTTAAATGAAAAGGACGTGATTGTTTCTACATTATTTCCTGATTTCTATCGTCAGTATTGTCACACCAATACTTTCTGAGATTTTTGTCCTTTTTTCATTTTGTCATGAAATTAATTTTGCATACAGATCTGAGCATTCGGTGGCAGTTTTTTCCTCTTCGGGAGACTTCAGTCTGCAGCGCGTTTTATATTCCTGGTTCGTTTGAAACCGAGACGAAGAAGAAGAAGAAGAAGAAGAAGACCTGCGGCTCCGTCTTCTCTGCGGTTGAAGAGGCGAAGAAGAAGAAGAGCTGCACCAATTACAGACACCTAAACTTCATCAAAAGAAAATCCCAAAATACAAAAATCCGCCCACGACGTTTTGATTGACAGGCGCTCCGAGTAGCGGCAGCGAGCGCCGAGCAACAAAAGATGGAGAGGCACGAATGAAAACGCAATCTTGTAGATTTCCACTGGAAATGTGATTTCTTTTCTTTTGAGGCGTATTTATTGCCGAGAGCTTTGGAGGAAATAAGCGATAAAGTCTTTAAAATGTTGTGCAAACAAATCTTCTACTGTAACGAAGGGAGGTGCTGAGGAGAGTCCCCGTCCCCCGAGTGCTCCCCCGTTGGTTTATCTAAACTACAGTGGGAGAGGGAGTCGACAGGCGGCCTCTGGTGCTTGCCTCATTATTTGGGATGCTTATTAGAGATGCTCCTTTTCGGGGGTTCGATGCTGCGACGCTCTGCGGTGTTCGTTGGTCTCCGGTGACTTTGGAGAAATTGTTGCAGGTCAATAAAATGGCCGCCGTGACTGGAACACTTGGCCATGTTAAATCCACCTTTCAATATTTAACCAAGACGCATGATTCAATCTTCAGATGCATCACTATTTCATAAGCTGATGCCTCATAGATTTAATAGAATCCCCAAAATCTTCTCTTGAACCTAACTAACTATCTCACCATCTTCTCTTGAACCTAACTAACTATCTCACCATCTTCTATTGAACCTAACTAACTCACCATCTTCTCCTGAACCTAACTAACTATCTCACCATCTTCTATTGAACCTAACTAACTCACCATCTTCTATTGAACCTAACTAACTCACCATCTTCTCCTGAACCTAACTAACTAACTCACCATCTTCTATTGAACCTAACTAACTCACCATCTTCTCCTGAACCTAACTAACTATCTCACCATCTTCTATTGAACCTAACTATCTCACCATCTTCTATTGAACCTAACTAACTCACCATCTTCTATTGAACCTAACTAACTCACCATCTTCTCCTGAACCTAACTAACTAACTCACCATCTTCTATTGAACCTAACTAACTCACCATCTTCTCCTGAACCTAACTAACTATCTCACCATCTTCTATTGAACCTAACTATCTCACCATCTTCTATTGAACCTAACTAACTCACCATCTTCTATTGAACCTAACTAACTCACCATCTTCTCCTGAACCTAACTAACTAACTCACCATCTTCTATTGAACCTAACTATCTCACCATCTTCTATTGAACCTAACTAACTATCTCACCATCTTCTATTGAACCTAACTAACTATCTCACCATCTTCTATTGAACCTAACTAACTATCTCACCATCTTCTATTGAACCTAACTAACTATCTCACCATCTTCTCCTGAACCTAACTAACTAGTTTAGGTGCCCAGAAGAAGTCCTGAGGTATCCATTACATTCCGAGTTTCTTTCTTTGAACTATTCTTGACATTAAGACTGTTTTCACAACCACCTCGAAGAAGAACTTCAACCGTCCTGAAGTCAGTGTAAACATCATAAATTCTAAATGTTATCTTTTTACACAAACTATAAGATGGTATTTTGTTATAGTCAAATATTTTCTTGCGTTAGTAGTTTTAAATGAAGTATTATAAGCAGTTTTTGATGCCAGAAGCTACATTTGACATGATTTTACATTTGAACACATCATGAAAAAGATATAATTTACTTTCGCCCGATACACTTTTTGTTTTCTAGAGGGCCTCGAACGCATCATCGGGCAAGTCGATGGGAATGAATTCCAACGTAATGAGTGATCCAAATGTCTCTCTACTATTTTATCCATATATTCCCACCACTGTTGTGAACCTAAGACTTTGGTAAACCAATTTCAAGCTCCAGGGCAGTTCGTCCACATAAGTAAAGTTATGTTTTCACAAGAGATTTGAAGAATTTAAAAAATCATGGCCAAATTATCTCTTTCCACAGTGCCTTAGGATAATTGGTGCCTCGTTATATAGATAGCTGAGATTGTTCTGCAAATTATCATATACAACACATGGGTATGTCTCATATGCAAGTACCTTTTTTAAAGGTGAATTTAAGAAAATATGTAAGAATCTGGAAAATGCCCTCAGACCCCAGAGGGTTCTTTTGGACTCGTCGTTGTGACAAATTGCCGACTTTATGTGTTTTGGTGGTGACGTTTTTAAACTATCACGTGTAAGTGTGACGGGAAATATTAGACTGATCAGCCGGTCTCTATTTTTAATCCATTATGGATGAAAGTCGTCTGATCGTAAAAACAAAGAGGCTCCTTCCTGAACTGGTTCCGAGGTTTAATAACCGGCACCGTTTAGTCCTAACGGCTCCCTGGACTGGAGGTAGGAGGCCTTTTTAGCCCAGAGTAGCTCCTGATTCTGGGTCTGGGATCTTTATCTGCTTGTTTTAGTGAAACATGATGTGACACAGGAGGAAGTTGTGTTGCGACAAAAACAAACCCGATCTGTCCGGACGCTCTGGACGAGTAGCGGGCTGCGGGTCTCGGCTTTCAGCACAACCCCCCCTCCCCCCTCCCCCAAAAAAACCCTATTTTTTTGCTCCGACTGTCACCCTGAACCCTCCGGTTTACCGCAGACTTTCCATTCATCTGTGGAATAAACAGAGCGGAGCCTCACATGCTGCATTGTGGGGAAGTAGGGCAGCAGGGCGGCCCGGACTTTAACGGGAGAGTCTTGTAATCGGGAAAGGTCAGCGGATCGTATCTCATGTGTTCGGCCGACGCGCCCTTGAGCTAGATGCTGAACTTCTACCCGCACACACAAAATAAATATATATAAAAGCTGCTCTGAACCCAGTGAAGATTTCATTATGGAATAATTTACATTTGTTGAGCAGCATTAGTCACGCAGCTCACCGGGGCTCTTCACACTGATCACTGCGATCGTTCTTTGAAGATCTGTTACGTAAAAAAACAGAAACGGAAATGAGAAGAAAACATAGAAAAAGAACCTGTGTGGTAAATCCCTACTCAGTTGTTGATTCTTGCTAAAAATATCCTGTTCAGGGCACTAAATTTATCCGGTCCGCCTCGGAAGAAATTGCTGGAAATAACCCGCTTTGGAGCCAAAATGGAAATCTGTGCTGACCTCATTTTGGCTGCGAGGTAGAAACAGATGAGCAAATGAAAGAAATAACAAACAGTGAATGCACGTAACATGTATTTTGATCAGGGATTACGCAATCTGTAGGACTCTGGTTGCATTTCATCGTGTCTCGCTCTGCTCTCTCTTTATGCGGTTTGTCGCTGCAGCACTTTCATCCAGATTAAGTGTGTTTTCTTTTCCTACACCCACCAAAGAGGTTATCTGACGCAAAGCTAGCCAAATGGACATTGTATTGGGTGTTTGGGGGTAAGGGGGCGGGGGGGGGGGATCAGAGGACAGTGGTCCGGGATCAAGACACAACCTATGGCTTCTATGTAGGTTAAATGCAACTTAAACCCGACACAATTTGCAGGATTAACCTTAAATAACAGGAGCTTTGAGCGGGGAACCGCGGGCCGGGCCGGGCTTGACCTTGACTGGGCCGCGGTGTCAAAATCCGCTTAGATTCAATTTGAATCCATTTAGTTCAGCTTCTGGCAACCTTCAGCAATACCGACTAAGTTAAAAGAAATTCCATTACGTTCTCAATAGTCTTGTAGAAGAAAGACGGAGAGGGAAGTGATGAAGCAAATGAACAGCACTGAAGGTGAAACAGTCGGGGAGGATGTGTTTTTGTATATTTCTCTCATATAAATACATGTTTTGTTGTATTTATACTGTTGACTATCTACATAGAACACAGATATGTACACCTTTTTTTATTTGATAGACACAAACAATACTTTCAATGTGCAAGACTTTAGTGATTTGCTTCAGGAAACCTTTCCTTGCCCTCATCCATACGAAGGTCAGAGGTCAAGGTCACCGTAGCTTAACTTAGCTTAGCGTACGTTGGAGGTCGGAGAGATTTAGTGTCTTGCTCAGTGGCAACAAAGCGGAGCACACACTGGCCGACGTGGGACTTCAGCTTCTCATCGTCACCACAGGGTTTTATTTTTCTACAGATTCCGTTTTTAGTTTTTTCCCAAATTCTGTTTATTTCCATTTGAATTCTGTGTTGGTTTTTTTTCGACATTTTGGTTCTTTCAGCTTCGGTGCTGTGAAGAAACTCTTACCACGGTAGTTTAAAAACCCTGATTCAGATTCATTGCAGCCATATTCCTGCACATTCCACCTTTTTTTCTTTTTTTTTTTTTTATTTTACAGCCGAGTCCATTCTTATCATCAAAATCCATGATTAATGTTCGTGTTTTGCACGTCGTGGAAATCATTAATAACGGTGACCTTGTTATCATTGCGTCACATGTGTGTTTCTCCGTGTGTGTGTGTGTGTGTGTGTGGGAAACATTTCGTAGCTCCAAACTCAATATTTCATAACACAGCTGGAATCAAAGGTTACTGATGTTGCTGGAGATCCAGTAAGAGCAGCACAAACCGGGGGGATTACCGAGAGTCGGAATCACTCGACTGCATTATACCCAGCTGGGATTAAGGCTCCTCTGTCCCACGAGTCGCTCTCCACGCTGCGCTCACCGAGGGTTCACTGCAGGTCCATCTGGTGCCGCTGCCAGAAAGCTCAAAGAGATGATGAAGGAAGAAGAGAGAGGGAACCAAACGGGGAAAGTTGGATGAAGGAGCGCTGCACACCTACAAGACCGGAGGAAGATGCTAGAGGGAGAGAGACAGAGAGAGAGAAATGAAAAGAAAAGGCCATACATCTGTTTTAGGAAAGCGTTGCTTCCTCCGATGCATCATTCAGAAGAAGAAGAAGAAGAACCCACCGCGGCTCGTTCTGCCTCCAGGAGCAGAAGTGTTGCGTAATCAAAGGTCTTTTTGCTGACTCAGAACCTGAATAGTAACCGAACGCTGCGTTAGCCAGAGATGCTTTTCTTTGCAGTGGGTGCCAACATGGCCAATCTTTTCCTTTTTTGTTTAGCAAAAGGAGGCAGAAGAAGTGAAGCGAGCTCTCGCTGCCGTTCTAAACTGCTGCTAAAGTTCAGCGTCTGTTGAATCACAGTTTATTTGTTCGAGGTCGTGACCCCATAATTCTGCCAGTAACGCTGGAAAAAAAAGAAAATTCCCAAAACATGCATGAGTAATCAAAGATCTGAACACCTTCAGATTTTATTTGCACATCACTCCTCCAGGTTGTGTCTGCATCGAGGCGTCTCCCTGACGACCAACCTTTGCCTTCCTCTCCCGTCTGGTTTCCTCTTTGCTGCCGTTGGCTCGGCCCAGAAGCCTTCTGATGACCACCTTCAGGTGAACGATGGGGGATTCACTCCGTCAGCACCGCGCTCCTTCTGAGCGCTCAGACGCCAATCTCATGCAACACCCGTAGCTGAGCTATACATATACCCCACAAAGTATTTCATCTTCTTTATTAAACCTAACTAAGTATTTCATCTTCTTTATTAAAGCTAACTAAGTATTTCATCATCTTTATTAAACCTAACTCAGTATTTCATCATCTTTATTAAACCTAACTCAGTATTTCATCATCTTTATTAAACCTAACTCAGTATTTCATCATCTTTATTAAACCTAACTCAGTATTTCATCATCTTTATTAAACCTAACTAAGTATTTCATCATCTTTATTAAACCTAACTAAGTATTTCATCATCTTTATTAAACCTAACTCAGTATTTCATCATCTTTATTAAACCTAACTAAGTATTTCATCATCTTTATTAAACCTAACTAAGTATTTCATCATCTTTATTAAACCTAACTCAGTATTTCATCATCTTTATTAAACCTAACTCAGTATTTCATCATCTTTATTAAACCTAACTCAGTATTTCATCATCTTTATTAAACCTAACTCAGTATTTCATCGTCTTTATTAAACCTAACTAAGTATTTCATCGTCTTTATTAAACCTAACTAAGTATTTCATCATCAGCCCGGGCGCTCGCCCCCTAACTAACGGGGTTACCATGGCGTGAGAGCAGGGGCTGCTGGCCAGCTGAAATAGCAAGCGGCGGAGCCAGGAGCTGAAACACTACACCCAGGCTTCTCACACTCCCCCCATCTCTCTCTCGCTCTCTCTTTTTCACCTCTCCTCCTCACCCCGCCTCTCTTTAAATCTGAGGTTCTGGCATTTTCTCGCTCTTCATCATTAACTTGTAGCCCCCCATCCATCCATCCATCCATCCATCCATCCGTCCATCCATCCATCCACCGCCTCCCCTCGAAATCCTCCCACACCTCTCTCCCGCTTCCAGCAGAGCGCGGCGGGAAAGGTTGCGGCCTCATTTGAATACATCCGAGCGTATGTTGACCTCCTCCTCGCCGGGGCGTGGCGCGGCGCCGTTTTTTGGCCGTTCGTTTGGTTAGCCGCGAGCTAACGAGGAGGAGGAGTGCCCCTCCTCGTCTTCCTCAGTTGTAAAACAGCCAAGAAGAAGAAGAAGAAAAAGAAGAATCCTCACGCGTGTGATGTTGCCATGACTCCGGGCGCGTGCATGTGTGTTCATCCACGAACATGTATCAATTAGGGAGCGAGTATCTCGCTGTACATCGCAGAGTTCTACTGTAGAAATGTGTATTTTTTCCATTGCATCCTTATTGAGGGATGTGTTCATGAGGATTTTAGAGTTCTACTGTAGAAATGTACAGAATGAATACAGTAGAATAAAATGACTGTATAACAGTATATTATTTAAAGGTATCAAATGCTAAGTGTTAAATCCCCAAATGTTAGCTCTGTTAGCTGCGAGCCGTCGCCACGTTTGAGAGCTCTGATTTTTTTATTTATTTTTGCATTCAGCATATTTAATAACTACAATTGCTTGAAAGAAAGAGATATCTGATGATTCTTGACAGTTTGTTGAGGACACATTTCTGTCGGTGTAAAGAAAAGTGTTGTCCTTCGTCTTTAATGTATAAAACGTGTCATCTTGGAGCAGATAAGTTTCTTTACTCTCTTTTCTTCGGGTGTTTTTCAACGGTGCATCTCATGGCCTCCATCGGGTGGTGCAGACCGCCCGCTGATGAAGACCCTGCAATGTGCCAGAAAGCTCCAGAAAGAACTTGATTCTATATTTTTAATGCATATTTTTTTTTAATTAAGAATGTGAAGGATGTCCTAAAATGTGTGGGGTTCTGTAGCGGGTGGGGGGGGGGGGGGTGTAAAAGGTTCAGACCAAAGGAATTAGATTTTGACCGATAACCAGATGAGTTGATTTTAACCGCTTTTAAATCTCGTGTTTCCCAAAGATGTGCTCGGAAATAAATCATACAGCTCGAAAAGAGTTTAAAAAAATGACCAAATCTTTGTCGACTGAGACCAAATCGTGGCTGAGGCGTCCAGCAGAGCTTTCCTGTTTTCTATTTAATGTTTTAGCTCCCGGAGACGAGCCAAGCGGCTGAAAGCCTCGCGTTGAGTTTCTTTATCCACACACACCGATTTTAAAACGCTCTTTAGAAGTCATCAAACTTGTGCTCGGATACCGCGACCTCTTTTTAAATCCATTCCTCTAAGAGGGATCTTTTTGTTTAGTTTTTAGTTTTAGTTTTTTGTTTGGCGGTCAGAAAGCACAGCGGCTCTCGGTCGATGGTGTTCTTCTTCCTCTCTCCCGGCGGGCCGTGTCAGAGCAGCGTTAGATAACGGTTTATTTGATGGCGTTCAATGGCTGACTCGTCCTCACCTCTCGCCCAGGCCTCTCCAGCCCACACGCGCTGCCATGGAAAAAAAAGCAAACGCACACAGACATCCACCCACCCACACACACACATACACACAATACACACACACACACACACACATACTCACATACTCACTCTCTCAGCATCCTTCCTCTGGAGGATTCTGGCAGTTGTTTATGTTATTGAACTGGTTATCACATTGCAGCTGGAACACCACCAGTGCTCCCGCTTTCTCAAGGAAGGCAACGAGAGTGAGTGGGGGGGGGGTAAGAGGGAGGGGTGGGGGGGGCGACCAGATGAGATTATGTTAAAAGGTTTTTGCACAGCGGCGTCAGACGGAATGTGGTCTTTGTGGAGCAGCTTTTTACCTCGTGTGCTGGTGCTCCGGCCGCACGGCGTCCAAAGGAAAGGAAAGGAAAGGAAAGGAAAGGAAAGGAAGGGCCGAGCTCCGGGCGAGTCTGTTTGAGATCCAGCCTCTGCTTTGTGGTGGAGCTTTCGGCTGAGCTTAGGCCAGCCAATCCGCTTGGTTATGGTCGGGCAGAGTCTGTGGCTGTTGGGAGGAAACGGGATTTGAACCCACGACACGTCCTCCCCGAGAGGTCGCGGCTCTGAAACGGTGACATAAGAATGTACGCGGACCTTCACACACCAGAGTGCGGATCATTGGCGTGCCAATGCATTTCTTCCAAATGTTGTTTTTGTGATTTCACACAGAACGAATATATTACACGGAGGACGTCTTCGTCAGAAGGTTGGTTTTTCTGAGCGTTCACATTGTGTTGAGGTGACGCATTCAGAATGTACACGACAACAGAGAGGATCTGGAGTCTGAACCCTGACTCCTTTCAACCTGCACAAAGACCAGATCTACTCCTCCTCTTCTTACCTTTCACAATAAAAGCCTTTTACACAAATAAAAATGAAAAACCTTAATAAAGTAACTCTCAGTATTTTAGTCTATACAACAGCTTCTGCTCTGAGTCAACAGGATCTTGGTAGTTAGACTCTATTAGAACCTTTTATTGAAAAATTCAATAATTCAATGTTATTCGCATCAAAGCGCTTTATCACTACATGACATCATCCACCCATTCATGATGATGGCAGTGGCTAATGTTCCACCTGTAGCTCCCATTCATACTCATTCACACACCGTAGAACAGCTACGGGGACATTTGGGGTTAAGTGTCTTGCCCAAGGCCACATCGACATGGGCTAGCGGACCCGGGGATCGAACCGCCGATCCTCTGATTTAAAGGACGACCCTCATCCACAGTCGCCCTATGAATAGTTATAGTACGGAAATATTCTCTTGCATGGTACTGCCACTAGTGGCATCGGATCAGAAGGCTTGTCCTGGTTCCACACGACCGTTGTTTTACTTTGGAGGATTTGTTAGGAGCCTCGAGTCAGAACGCCCCCCCAGTCCCACCAGAACAGTGCGATGGTGGTCGATACCAGTTCCAGAAGTCTGGACACACAATGTGATGCACAACTTTACAAGTGAACACATCGTGGTAACGTTATCATTTACCTTTGCCCAGTACCCATTTTTACTAAATAGAGCTTGAACGCATCATAATGTAACTCAATGCAACCTCGGTTAACGTTAGCCGTTAGCACAGTCCTGCTCGGCTAAATAACAGAGCTAACGGCTAACGGCTAACGGCCAAAGTATCCGCTCTCGTGACCTCCCTTCTGTTTATTTGAACCTCCTGAATTTATTGTTCTTTTTACAGGATCTGGTTAGAGCAGAAGGTTTATTCTGGGCTTTTAAATGAGACTTTCTTTGGTGAAATATCACAACTTTAAGTTTCGTTTTGGCTGCTTTTTCTGAACTGAGGCGTTCAAGGACCGTCGGAAAGATGAAAATCTGACGTTAATGACGTTTCTTTTCCAGCTTCTATCTGATAAACGTGAAGTTTTGCCGATTTTGTTGAAAGAAAACGTGCTTTTCAAACCTAGCTAGCATCTGAGCGTCACTGGCTTCGCGGGGCATTGAACCTGTAACCTTTGGTACCGGTCACGCTGTCGGACCCACCTGACTCCAGCAGTGTGAATGTTTTCCTGTGACAGTTTAGTGATGAGGAGAGAACAGATTTAAAAAGTCTCCGCCAGAAGTTACAAAAACTTCTTTCTCTGCTGTGTTTTGCACAGCCAGCAAGAATGCATAATCCAAAGATGTGGTTTCTTTTTTTTATTCCCTTTCACCCCATGGTTTTCTCATCCAATCCAAAGAAGTGCTGCGCTTTCAAATCCCCTCTCTTCTCTCTTCAGCTTTGCTCGTTTTATGAATTATTTTTTTTAACAAACCGATACCCGTCATCCTAAATATCCCGCCTGCGCTCCGCCGCGGATGTTCGCTCTGCGGCGGGAAAACTTTAGTCTGACAAAAGCGTTCACGAAGCGGGGGGGCGTCTCCGGATTCTTCTGTGATGGGCACCTTTTCAGGCTCCCATCAAAAGGAACCCCCCCCCCTCCTCCATGCCCCCCCCTCTCCCCCCTCCCCCAATCCCTCCCCCCAACAACCGAGGAAGCGTTAATACCACACGATGATAAAAAGGAGTCGACTTAGAGGTCCAGTATTTATTGTTGTAGTTATTTTCCCGCCTGCGGGATTATAAGATCCACATCAAATGGTCAAACTGTCCTTTGGGATTGTACGCGCTGGCGACTGAAGTGCAAACTGCTCGGCATTGTGGGTAAAAGTGACGACGAGGTTTTTTCTCTCTCCTTCGCCCGTAATGATGCCGCCGGTTTTCAGCCAAGCAAAAGGAGCTTAGTGCTGTTAGCCCACAGGTCTGGTCTAGTGTAGCATCTGTTACACACACACACACACACACACACACACACACACACACACACACACACACACACACACACACACACACACCGGAGGGTCATAAAGCCCTGTTTTGCGGGGAGAGAGTGTGTGTGTGTGTGTGTGTGTGTGTGTGTGTTAGTAGGTTGGTGATACAGTATGAAGGAAGGCCTTTCACAGAGGGCAATTCCTCTGGAGTCACAACAGGTGTGTGTGTGTGTGTGTGTGTGTGTGTGTGTGTGTGTGTGTGTGTGTGGAATTATGAGGAGGAGGGGTGGAGGGCTTATGAAGGGTCCCCTCTGCCCCACCTGTAGCCTGTCAGCTGTTGTAAGCCTGTTAAAACGTCAGCTGTTTCTGAGGAGAAGTGTGTGTCAATGTCAGGGAGCTTGTGTGTGTGTGTGTGTGGGGGGGGTCTGTCTCCGTGTGGCCCTCCCCGCCCCGCCGCACATCAAAGCCTCGTCGGGAGCCTCTTCCAGACTCCAGAACGTCCTCAGAGTTTCATCTTCTGTCCCTGAAGCACAAGTTGAACATCTTCCAGGTCTGAAAGAGCTCGTCATTAGAAAAACAATATGATATCTGAGTCTCTGCATTTAAACTACGTCAATCTCCTGAAGCCAAACTTCTGTGTTTAATATTTCATTTGTAACACGAAGCAGCTGTACGAGACATTTCCTGAAATAAGTTATAGTCAAAAAGCCAGATTTTTCTTTGTTTTTAATCGGGGACTCATCTGATCAAAGAGTACGACACAAAGGCAGCTCTCAGTACTCGACGGGTTTCTGTGCAAACGTTTTGGTTGGTTTCACAAAAAGCTTCAATCTGGAAAAGGAGAATATAAAATAAAACGTCTGGCTGCGTTGGCAGCTCGCTTTGTGGCTTTGGAGAAGAAACTGGTTCCCCATCGGGTTCAGAGGAGGAGGTTTGGGGGACTGAGGCCGGTCGGGGACTCGTGGACTCTCTGATGTGGTTCTGGTGTTCTCAGCTGTCGGGCTCAGAGCTCGTCCTTATCGGGGGCGGAGCTAAAGTGTTGTTTTTTTTAAACAAACATGTGAAATGTCCATTATTATAATCCTCCAGAGCCCAAACAGTGTCTTCAGATGTTTTGTTTTTTTATCTGATCAACTCAAAGATTAATTTATCGTTAAAAAAAAAAAAAGAAGAATTACGTGATTATTGATAACTTTTCTGTTGATCAACTACTCAAGTAATGGATGACTTGTCTCTCTTTGATGTCATTCTTTTGGGAAACATTTCCCCGCCATGTTACTCATGTCAAAGACTTATTTTTACTTTTCAGATGTTTTCATTTGAATGTTCTGTATTTCAGATTCACAAAAAAATGCAGAAAAAATAAAATGAATAATGCACTTTTTTTCCCGTCTCTAATTTATTAAATCCCCTTCAGACCTCTCAGATTTATCTCGTGGGAACCATGGTGGTGGTGGTGGTGGTGGTGGTGGTGGTGATGGTGGGAACCATGTTTTGGGAACCATTTTAAATCCGAGCTCGGTGTATGAAACGTCGGGTAACCATAGCAACGGAGCCTCTGTTGTTTTGTAAGTTGTTCTGAAATGAACAAATGGTTAACCAGGAGACAAACAAACTTTTAAAAATCACAGTTTGACAACAGCTCCTCTCTTTGTCGGACCAAACTGTTCTTTTTACCAAACTCTAATTTCTCTGATTAAAAGTCCTGCATGATAATCTACTACTACATCATAATAATAATAATAATAATAATAATATTTTTACAGGAGCTACAGTCAATATTCTCTTAATGAATTGACAAAGTACTTCTCTCTTGATTTATTCCCTCAGTAAACATTGTAAACATGAGTTTATGTCTCAATCTCTAGTTTCAAGTCTTCTTCAATACAGCATGATGTTCATTTAGTAAATTATGGTCCATTTAGAGTCAAACAGACCATAAAGAGGGGATGCTTTAGGGGCGGGGCTTCAAGGTGATTGACAGGTCTCTACGTCCTCATCAGTCCTTATATGGTCACTTCCTGTTCACTGGTTGCAAAAAAAAAACAAGATGGCGACGGCCGTAATCGCCAAACTCGAAGCTTCAAAACCAACGAGAGACGTCACCATGACGACGTCCACCTCACTACATTTGAGTCGGTCTTGTTGAGGTCTGATAGCCGGTCCCGGTCACGCGGGGTCGCGACACGATCCTCGAACACTTTCCAGTCTCGTGTTTTTAGCTCCAGCCCAACCTGCTGTTTACCTTCAGAGGAATACGACGAAGAGTTTTCCATCCGCGCTTCAAACAAGAATCATATTTTAAAAAGACTCCACGATCCAAACCTAGGCCAGCTAACAGCACCGGGCTCGTTGTTGTTCTGGTGCGTCAGCTGAACGTCGGCCCGTCTCTCCGGTCGCTCGGCCCCGGCGTGGGAGTCACAGGTGCTGAGTGATTTATGGCTTTAATTTACTTGATAGATTAAAAAGATAACATAGCAACACGCACAGCGCGTTAATTAGGACAAACGCAGCGAGACCCCGTCTCCCTCGAGCCGCTCCGAACTCATGGAGACGTTTAAAGAGATTCCCCCTTTTTAAAACAACCTTCAGCAGCTTACGTTAATATTTGGAGGCATGTGAGACAATGATTCAGCCAAAATAAGCTTAATTTATTTATTTATTTATTTATTTATTAATGCACTGCGAGTGGCCGTGTTGGGACTAGGCGCTGGGTGGGGTGGTGGGTGGAGGCAGCTGAAGGAGGCAGACAGTTGAAGGGAACAGGTTGCTGCGTCTGTTCCGGCTCGTCTTGCTGCTCTTGACCTTTGACCTTTCGGCCGCGACGGCTCCCGGGGGCCCGGGAGATGCCACATTTACTCCGTGTTGTTGGAGCCGCCGTGTAGCGACTAACCCGAGCGGCAGGTCGTCCTCGTCGGTCTGAACATCATGACGGTTATTGTCGGAGGAAATATTTCAGGGTTTTCACAATTTATCGTTCAGAATATTTGATTGTAGTTTTATTGATAGAAATGTTGTGTTGAAGTTAAATCAAACACCCAACTACAGCACCTTGTTTGTTGGCTACATCTTACATTACTGTTTCATTTTGTTAGTTAATTTAATATTATTCTATTTGTTGTATATATTGTGCATTTTTCTTATTTTCTTCTTCTTCTTCTATTCAGTTTTTTTGTAGATATTGTTCTTTTGTTACCTTGAAGTAAAAATGCTGCTGTAGCGAAAAAAAGTATCTATCTAATATGTCTCTAATATGTCTTTACGTCTTACGGAGCCTGAACGCATCATGACTTATTTCAATGGAACCTCTGTACGTTAGCGGTTAGCCTCCGTACGTTAGCGGTTAGCTCCGGTGCTGCTAACGTTAGCTAGCGCACCTCCTGTTCTCAACACAGATTTGTTTTCCTCAATGTAACGATATCAGAGATCAGCGACTAGACTATAACGCCGAACTCCTGATCGCATATTTTTGACTTGACATTGTCCGATAACGATCAGCAGTCAAACTTTATTTCAAACTTTCATTGTTAACTGTGGATACTCACCATCTACCCCGTCATTCTGTAGATATCTAACACGTTCATTCATACGCTGCAGATTTTGGGCGCCATTTTGGCCAGAATGTTGGTTCCCCCTGATATTACACACACACACACACACACACACACACACACACACACACACACGTGTTAAGTGACTCGTACATGAGGAGGTTCACGTAAACGATGCAGGACTAAGACCACCACGCTTCTACAGCTCTTATGGTTACCGTGGTTACAGCAAAACCAGATAATCCCGACATCCTTATTCATAAGTTGCGTTACTTCTGGCCTGATTTTCCACGTGACCCCGCCCCCCCCCACCCCACCCCCCCACCCACCCCCCCCACATGTCGGAGCGGAGGGTCCTTGCCGGAGGTCTGGAACAAAAACGCATATTGACCTAATTTCCTCTCCAAAGACTGATCTGAAGAGAGCGTAGTCATGAACGATATCGCTTCAACACATTTAACAACATTGGTGTAAAAAAGTCCCGGGTCTCATCGGCCTGGGTCCTAAAACGTGGCAGCACTAACATCCCGTCTCCACTGATGCACGGCCTGTGGATTCGCCCGATTTGCCCAAATTAGATCTGGTCGGCGGTCGCGGACACTTAAACCCGGAGGATGTGACGATGAACAGAAACTAAAAGCATGACACGCAACCCGTGTCTCAAAGACACCAGCGGCTCAGCTCCTCCCGAGCATGACATCTATTGGCTGTGTGGCCCAGATCAGATCAGATCAGATCAGATCAGATCAGATCAGATCACATCAAAGGGCCGTAAGCAGACAACGGGGGATCGGCTCTACGTATGAAAACATTTAAGTTTTACACCCAAAATCACAAGTTTTGACCCAAAGGGCTTTACAGTCCGTACAGATGAGGGTAAGAGGGCTCGGAGAAGATGATTGTGAAGCACTTTAGTTAGAAAAGGGTTTATATGTGAATCCCATAGACTGTTATGGGGAAGAAGCTAGAGGTAATGCATCACTGCTTTAGTTTCCTTTAACTTTTGGGTTGTCAATAAGCAGGATCAGTTCTAAATACTGCAGGGAGGAAAGTCCTTTAAGTTTCTTACTAAAAGCTCTTGACTCAAAATGTCCTCGTTCTGGAGGGAAGACTCATCTCTCTGAGCCGGATCTCGCCTCGTCACCGGTTTGGTTTGTAGACGGCGTCTGAAACAATGGAGGCGTAACTCATACGCTTCATACCGACTCCAATCCAATACTGGATCGAGTCTCCGGACGCTGATACGGTATTTTCTCGTATTCCAAAAGTCTGTCACGATAGAATTTTGATTTTTATTTAATTCAGGGGCCTCTTTTTATATATGAGACGATATCAAATGCCAATTAACACAATTCAAAATGGGCCGTGAACTGGTTCCATTCCAGTAAAGACTGAACACACTTTGGAAACGGAGGACTGGAAAGCTAAACCTAAAAATAAGAATTGTTCCGGCGTCGTGATTTCAAAAGGTTTACAGTGGACGTGTCGAATAACGGGAGGCCTGGTCCGATCTCAACGACACTTGTTGATCACACGAATGTGGGAGAATGAAAAGAATGTGGAGAATTCCTCCATAATGTAGGACACACACACACACACACACACACACACACACACACACACACACACACACACACACACCAACCAGAGAAAAGCTCTGTCATTAAAGTTACCCCATCCTCTGCAGGGATTTTTTCAAAATAAATCACGTTTATTCACAAACGTCTCAGTGGTTTTGGTACGAAGACGAATGCCCAGTAATCCGGTGTTCCACCAGAACCCCGGCGGCGTCTCACCTTTCTCACACGTCTCCGTCGCCCACGTCTCCGCCGCCACGCGGCCGGAGGTTCATCGCTGAGAGCTGCAGCTCTCACGCTGCTGCGTCTCCTTTCAACATAAATACACTCGCCTCTGGGCGAAGGAGCTGCTTCCTCTGACCGCCTGTTGAGGGAGGGAGAGAATAGATGTCTTCTCTCTCGGTGTTCGTGCCTCCCCCTCCTCCCCTCCTCCTCTCCGGATCCCCACCACACAGTCTTGGCCCGGCGCTCGTGTTTTGTCTCAGGAAGAAGCGGAGGTGGGCTCATAGATCCCCGTTTCGGGCGTCGGGCCAACACCCTGTGTTGAACACGGAGGGCCCCAGGAGAGCGGAGGACAAATGTGGACGGCGAGCGGGGGAGGGGCCTGGAAAAGGCCGGCGCTCGTGTTTTATTGGGGAAGTGATGGAGTCCTCCGTGCTCTGAGCTCTACCTACGAGGACTAATGATTCCTCGACGTCCCACCAAATCATTTCCTGTAGTTATGAACGAGGGCGTGTAAAGACCAGTGAAGCACACACCAGGTGAAACTAAAGATTTTACCATCTTTTCCTAAACTTAATGAAACAGTTCTGTTGCCTAAACCTTAACCCAGTTTCCCGTGAAGACGGGACTTTATTTTGAAAATACCGTGTTCATGTAACGAGTGTAAATTGACCTGTTCTGCTGGACCATGAGGAATGATTGATGATGGTTGCATGAGGACATGTTGGTTTGGTGCTGGTGTATATTTTTCCTCGATCCGCGGGCAGATTTCCTACTCCAGATAGACGGAGGGAGTTCATATGTTGTCGGGCCCCCCCCTCCCCTCCCTCCTACCCCCTTCCTCCCCCCCTCCCCTCCTGCATCCATATAAGTGGCTCCTCCGGTCCGAATGGGCCCTTGGAGTCCCGGCCCCTTGTTTAACCCGTGGGTCTCCGGTCCCAGACGAGCCCACATGCATGCGCTCCCCGTGTTGTGTGGAAACTCAGTGACACAACTGTTTAGCAGACTCCCGGCCTCCCGGTTTCCCACACCCCTCCAGAGCCCCCTCTGAGATCTCAAGGTCAGGAAAGGGCACGAGGCTGGAGATTCATTCCTTGGGAAGCGGAGCCACTGTCGCAAAGCGGTCACAGGCGGCGAATCTCTCTCTCTCTCTCTCTCTCTCTCTCTCTCTCTCTCTCTCTCTCTCTCTCTCTCTCTCTCTTTCCTCCCCGCGGTCATCTAACTGTATCTCACTGAGTTCGGCTCTGTGAGGATTTGAGTTCCACAGCTTTGGACTTAGCGTGAGGTCCCGGCCTTCATCGGAGCTGACGGGGAGGAGTCTGACAGCAGAGGAGTCGTTTTAGAATCGAACGCAGAGCCCAGGGGCACGAGACGTTACCGGTTTGTTGAACTCTCCGACAGCTGAGCATGCAAAGTGTATATCTGTGTGTGTGTGTGTGTGTGTGTGTGTGTGTGTGTGGAGATTTCAGGGTGGGGGGGGCTTTAAGGGTCCAGTGGAACAAAAGGTATGTAGGCAGCTGCCTCACTGCCAGCAGCTCATGATCCAAATGGAGGATGAACACTCACACGTGCACGAGGGACAGGATGGTGTGCAACGAGGCTCTGACACACTTAGCTAGGCAGCTAGTCTCTCACACACACACACACACACACACACACACACACACACACACACACACACACACTCAGACCAGTGATTGCAAGCTGTCTCCCCTCATCATGTTCTCACTACATTCTCGTTGCCCGTTCTCAGGAGACGGCGTACAGTTTCAGGGTTTCAGTCCAAACTAAAACCTCCACGTTGATAAACCTGTTTAAGCTGCTTGACTCACCAGAGGGGCTGCAGGTGATGATTACTGTCACTATTGATTAATTAGTTTTGAATAATCTTGTGATAAAATAATGAAAAATCTCAATGAAAAGTTCTAAGAGGTTTTTTTTTTTTTAACGATGCAAAACAGAAGAGCAGCAAATCCTCCCAATTAAGAAACCGACACCAGAGAATAATTGCTGTTTTTTGCTTAATTAAACAACTAAATGATCATCAAAATTGATGAATTTTTTTACTGATCTTCTTTCAGCTCCTCATCGGGGCGAACGTGAAGTTTGTATTCATTTAGTTTTTCACTGAAATGATTAATAAACACACGGAAAATACATCCAACAACTCTGATAACTGGTTATTAATCTTTTGGAAGTAAGAAAACGTTTCGTTCCCGTTTCAAAACCTTTTTTTTTTAGAATTTGATATTTTCAAATTGTCACACCGTTGCTCAGACAATATATTATATGTCTTGAACATGTTGAGACCTTTAATAATAATAATTAGAGAGGCTCTGAAGTTCACACGAGTCGTATGAAAGAGGCCGAGGAGCCCAACAACAAGCGCCTCCATGCCAACAGACACTGATGAATTGGTGGCAGTTGCTGAAGGCATATTAGGGCAAAGGGTGACCTGGGAGGGGTTTCTGGGGGGGTTGGGGGGGTGTGAGTGTACTGTGGGGGTGTCCAGTGAGCAGGGTACTTCGGGGCGTCCACAGTGAGGCGTGTACACCAGCAGTTGTCCCTCCTGCAGCAGCCGATGGCACATGTGCTCCGCGACCACTCACTTGGACTATCCTCACGTTAACGGGCCCCGGACCCCTCACGGTCTCACAGGCCCCGGACCCCTCACAGGCCCCTCACAGGCCCCTCACAGGCCCCTCACAGGCCCCAGACCCCTCACACCGGTCTCACACCGCCACCAGGCTTCTTTAATCTCTCACGGTAAGAGCGGCCGGCCGGGACGTTTACAGCTCTTAAGAGTGTGTGTGTGTGTGTGTGTGTGTGTTTATGTGTTTAAGAGCGAGAGAGAGAGAGAGAGAGAGAGAGAGAGAGAGCGAGTGTGTGTGTGTGTGTGTGTGTGTTTGAGAGTGAGAGAGAGAGAGAGAGAGTGTGTGTGTGTTTGAGAGAGAGAGAGAGTTCTCGTGTAATTGGTTTGAATTGACACGAACTCCGCTTCGCTTTAAACCGTAATTACTTGAAGAGGAAAATGTCATTCTCGATGGCTGTTTTTTTTTTTTTTTTTTTTTTTAAGTGTTATTACTTCTCCTCTGGCGTAAAAAAGAAAAATCCCCAAATCGTTGAGCTGTTCTCATGAAATGAGCCAGACGGCCCCCGGACTGCTGTGAGCCTTGTAATCGTCCCCGGGAAGCCGGCGGCCCGTGGGGTTTCTCCGCTGGCGCCTGTGAGGACTTTAGGAAGCAGATAGTGAGGAGCGAGAGGCGACTTGAGGACTGGTCTCCGTCACCAGCCGCCGAGCTGACACCTTTTCCCCCCCGGGGGCCCGAGAGAGGGGCTGGAGGGGGGGCGGGAGGGGACGGAGGGGGGGGGTAGAGATTTACGGTCGCCCTAGCTTGTGTTGTCCTGCTGCTCATAACGTCACACCTGTTCTTTCTCCTCCTGGCATCGGAGGCGCTAGGCGGCCATTAGCGCGCCGAGTGGTCCTCGCGTCCTTGACACCTGCTGGCGTACTTCACGAGTACACACGGCCTCGTGCTTTGAAGACGTGCACGCTCTTCTTCTTTCGCTTCTTTGCTCTGCTTGTATCTTGTTTTTTCTTTCAAAGTGGAGTCAGTCAGACTTAAAGTAAATAGCAGGAAGTTGTTTATCGATGCTCGGTAGCCTGGAGGTCTTCTTTTGGAGCTCAGGAGAAAGCAGCCATATCCTTTCCTTTCATGAGTATCCTCCTTTCCTTTCATGAGTATCCTCCTTTCCTTTCATGAGTATCCTCTGTATCCTCATCCCTCTGTATCCTCTATCCTCTGATCCTCTGTATCCTCTGTATCCTCTATCCTCAGTATCCTCTGTATCCTCAGTATCCTCTGTATCCTCTATCCTCTGTATCCTCTATCCTCTGTATCCTCTATCCTCAGTATTGTCTGTATCCTGTATCCTCAGTATCCTGTATCCTCTGTATCCTCTATCCTCAGTATCCTCTATCCTCTGTATCCTCTATCCTCTATCCTCTGTATCCTCTGTATCCTCTATCCTCAGTATCCTCTATTCTCTGTATCCTCTATCCTCTGTATCCTCTATCCTCTATCCTCTGTGTCCTCTATCCTCAGTATCCTCTATCCTCTGTATCCTCTGTATCCTCTATCCTCTGTATCCTCTATCCTCAGTATCCTCTATCCTCAGTATCCTCTGTATCCTCAGTAACAAATCTCACACGTGTGAAAGCATCACTCTCAAACTTAGTCACGTGAGAAGCCAGTGTTTTTAGCTATTTAGTTTTTGACACCGTGACAGAGAATGTAGTTTCCTTGAGTCATGTTTATGATGTCTGTGTTTTTATTCATTATTTTACGCGCGCTTGTTCCTGCAAGTTCATTGGTCGGTTTTTGTGGTTTGTTGTGGTATTGAACAGGCAGGTGCTCTCGCTCTCCTGCATCTCGGCCATGTCGCCTGACCGGCTCTCTGACGAGAACGTGTTGGACTGGTGACGGCAAACAATGCCTCCTCCGTCCTCCTCCGTCACGCTGATGTCATCGGGGTGTTTTGTTTTGTCTACGGGAGTTTTTAAACTCGACGCGGTGCTTTTGTTGTCGTACTGAAGACGCTGGAGGAAGCCTGTGAACGGGGTCAGAGAGCTGCTCACATTCCAGAGCAGCATGTCCTGAGATGTCACTCCTCCACCTGTCGTCACAGCTTTATTCATAGTTACCTCATCAGCTCACTTCTATGACATGATGGCTGTATAAAATACAGATTACTGGAAGTAGAGCTGCAGCAACTTGTTGATTAACTATTGAAATGATCAGCAGCTGTTTTGATAATCTGGAAAAAAAAAGTCTGAATTCTCTGATTCCAGCTTCTTAACTATGAATATTTTCAGTTTTCTTTACTCCTGTATATTTTTGACCTCACGCATTGACATTTATCCCAATTTTCTGACATTTTATTGACCAGAAAAGAATTGAGAAAATAATCCACAGTGGAAATAACCGTCAGTTGCAGCCACTATGAGTCAGTTTATTGGTTCGTTAAGGATGTTTTCATCATTCATTAAATGGTCGATAATATTTTGGGGGGATTTGTCATCAAATCAAAAGAGATCAAAACATCCCCAGCCTGAGGGATCTTCTTCAAATGTCATGTATTGGTCCAACTAACAACACAAAGCCCAAAGATATTCAATTTACAATCCCATAAAACTGCTAAATGCTCTAAAGCCTTCCGTCTGAGAAGGCCGATATGCATCTTTAATAAGTGGCTTAATTGATTGTGTTGCAGACTAATTGACTGTCCATTAATTGGATCATTGTTTCGGGACTACGAGTGTTTTCAGGGCTCATTTAATAACTGATAACTTCAGTCGAGCAGAACACTGGATCGATAGCTTGATGGTTATTGGTCACCGGTCCAGGCTGGACACGCAGCTGCTGCGGGGATTGAACCTGTGGCCTTTTTGCAGGACAGTCTGTCAAAACACAAGGCCACCCTCGAGCCGCAGCAGCTGTACGCGCACAAATCAACCCGACCCCCGCTCGGCCCTGGGATCCCGAGCTGGAATGGAATGGAATCAAGTGGCAATCCAGAGGAGTTTTCTCTTTAACCTCTGGTGCCGGACCCAATGCTACAAAGCTTCAATATCACAAATATTATACCATATTTATTTTTTAGAATTAGAGTCCAGTGGCGGCTGCGTAGGATTGCTTCTGACTCTTGTGACCCAAAACATTTCCAATAACTCCCGAGCGTTTTAATGTCGAGAAGTCAAACATAATTGGAAAGTAATTTATTCCCAAAATCCCCAACGTGTCCTGCTTCATTCCGTGGTTGTTGGCGTTAAGCCTTTCAAAAGCAACATTTTCACTGCGGTCAAAAAACTGTTTTTAATCTCACCATAAATTATATATATATATTTTTTTTTTAAGGGTGAAGTCGTAAAATAAGACTTCACATCAAGCTTCTCTGTATAAAAATGTAATTTCTGTTTTTATGTTTCAATCGTCAGATTTGTTGACAACTAGAAGATGAATCGCATACAATTTAGTTTCAGGTTCAGCTTCTTTAAACGTGAGGATTTTCTGCTTTTCCCTTTTTTAAATCATTGCACATTTAATATCTTTGGTGATTTGATAATTCTAGTAAAACTCCCTCGCTGTATGCATTAACATCTGGGTGGAAAGAAGTCCCGGTTGCACTACTTTTTGTGCAACCGGAGCCACAAATCTTTTGTATGTAAACTAGAAATTAATAATGTATAATGTTTTTGAGACTCGATACGGTATTGCAAAACATACCGCGGCGATACTCGGGTGTATTGATGTTTTCTTACACAGCTGTTGGTCAAAACGAGACATTTTAAAGGTTTTAATGATTTGTGACGGACACTATGAACACATGGATTGACTGAAGCGGATTGCTCTGATGATGATCGATAGTTGCTGAAGCAAGTTGCTTTCTTTTACACTGTATTGAAAGGAATGGGCTGCCTGGGGGGGGGGGGGTGGGGGGGGCTGAAGCGCTCTGAACCCTAAATGATCACCTGCAGCCCTCGTGAGCTCGTTCCATGACATCTTGGTTTTTCCAGTTGCTGAACCCTCTCCAGGCTGCTGGACGTCAACAGTAAACAGGCTGCGACGCCTCTCGTTGCTCTTTGTTCCCTCCGGGTTCGCCCGTCCTCCCCAGGTTCTGGGCGTGCCTCCCCGAGCGGTTTGGTGTCTGAGCTATGTGACCGGGCAGGTCAGACCGCATGGCTGACGCGGTCGGTGACGGAGGGCGAGCCTCGGAGCCTCGGAGCCTCGGAGGACCACGCCGGGCGTGTTGAGGACGTCCTCGCCGCTCCGCACGCCGTCTGCGTGGAGGCTCACGTGCACGGGCGCTGTTATCGTGTGTTCCTGTGTTCATGCCACGGGCCGTGAGCCCGAACTGTGTGTGTGTGTGTGTGTGTGTGTGTGTGTGTGTGTGTGTGTGTGTGTGTGTGTGTGTGTGTGTGTGTGTGTGTGTGTGTGTGTGTGCAGGTAGACTGTGGTATTGATGGGCCTTCCCGACAGCGTGGGTGTGATTCATGAGCCAAGATGACACACGGCTCCCTTCCCCTCCTCCTCCTCCTCTCTACCCCAAAACCAGCAGCACCACCACCAAACACAACACCTCAGAAGTGCTGCCCTTGCACTGCATCAACCACCCCCCCTCCCTCCCTTCTCTCCACAGACTCACCCATGATTGGTTTAAGAGGAGGAGGGGGAGATCATGTTGCACTGTTGGCAGCGTAGACACACAATCACAGTCACAAGCCAGGCTTCAGATATGAGGCCAGCAGCCCCCCCCCGACACCCCACCCCCACCCCCCCTCCTCCTCCACCGGTTGTCACAATGACTCCACCTGCCGATGCCTCCACCATAATAAAAAAACCCACCCAGAACCCGCCGTAGGGCTTTGTTGATGTAGTGAAGACGCATGCCGGGTGGCGGGAGCCGTGTCCAACGGTTGCCCGGGAACACGCGGCAACAGGCTGTAAATACCCCGCAGCTGGTGCTGGCAGAACACCCTCAAGGTTGGGCCGCAAACCGAGCCTCGCTGGGTCAGATGAGGGAATTCAGCCCCTCCCCTGCCCCTCCCCCTTCTCTCTCTCTCCGACCTCGACCCCCATCGGCAGTTCTGTCTGTGCCCCAATGAGGAAGAAGTCCGCCCGGCGGCCCCTCCCCTCTAAAACCTGATTCATGCTAACGCCGCTAGCGGGCTGCGTATGAACTTTGGCATTAATGCCTTCATGATGATGTGTGCAGATATTTGCAGCTTAAAGGGGTACCGCAGCAATTTAGACACACTCATAAAGTTGAGGGGGGAGGTGGTGTGTGTGTGTGTGTGGGGGGGGTTGTTGAAATGGAAGCAGGAGGGTTGAGACTCTCAAACACCTGCTGGTTTGATCTCCAGCGTACGAAGCCTCTGACCACGTCGTTTGTCATCTCGTGTTTCGGCCTTCAGGCCAGAGCGTCTGAGTAGGAACGCTGGAGATGAATGAATATAGGTGAACTATCGATCCCCCCACTCCAACCCCCCCCACTCCACCCCCCCCCCCCTTGTCTTCAAACTGAGGGACAGATCCGTCATTTTGATAGTGCTCCTGCAGAGGTCACGGCTCCTGCAGAGGTCACGGCTCCTCCTGCAGAGGTCACGGCTCCTCCTGCAGAGGTTACGGCTCCTCCTGCAGAGGTCACGGCTCCTCCTGCAGAGGTCACGGCTCCTCCTGCAGAGGTCACGGCTCCTGCAGAGGTCACAGCTCCTCCTGCAGAGGTCACGGCTCCTGTAGAAACCTGAAGCTCTCTGATACGAGCGTCTCATCAACGTGATTCGTAAACGATCTCGTGACACACGACCTCTCTATTTCTTGGCCCACGTTGCTCCAGCGTGCTCTGGAGCGCCGGGCAAATTTTTTCCGGAGCAAACGACGAGGCCGCAGCGTCTCCTCAAAAACAAAGAAGAAGAAGAAAGACTCCTCAGACTCGTTCGTGCACCTGAAACAGGTTCTGCAGCTGAACCGAGCAATTGGGTCTACGGGATCTCTAAGCTCCTCCTAAGAAAGCATGCAGATTGAAATGGGATTCAAATATTCAAATATGTGAGCATCTATAGGCAGTAGCTTGGAGACAAGTATCACTTTTCTTGGTAAATGAAGAGCTAACCCAGAGCTAACCCAGCGCTAACCCAGAGCTAACCCAGAGCTAACCCAGAGCTAACCCAGCGCTAACCCAGAGCGAACCCAACGCTAACCATAAGCTAACCCAGTGCTAACCCAGCGCTAACCATAAGCTAACCCAGAGCTAACCCAGAGCAGAAAGCTGACATCAGTACAACATGTCCAGTGACTCAGAGTGTCGGTGTATTAAGTGTTGGAATCTGATATTATGAGCAAAACTTAACCGGCGTTTTCTTTCAAATAAACGGTTCATTTCTTCAGTTATTTCAGTTCAGGGAAAGTATGATTGAGAAATTGTTGTTGGTCCTTTTTGTAGTTGTTTCTTAGTTTAACTGCCTTCCAGATACTTGAAGATTTCATCCAACTTGTGGAAGCTCTATCGATGTTTTATGACGAGTCTGGATCTGCAGTCGACCGGATGGGTCCTGGTCCTGGTGGCAGTGATCAGGGTCCTGGTTCTAGTGGCAGTGATCAGGGTCCTGGTCCTGGATGCTGCCGCTGGGGGTCCGGGAATCGGGTTGATGGATTGCTCAGCACTCTGGCACGGTGCCAGCAGCTGAGAGCCATCTTCACAACCCCCCCCCCCCCCCAACCCCCCACACACACACACACACACCCACCGCTGGCTGTTATCTATCTGCTCCAGGCTGCTCTGCTGCCACTTAACACACACACACACACACACACACACACACACACACACACACACGCACACACAGACCAATATATGGATGCATCTGTGTAGTATTGGAGACTTATCTTGTGAGCGTACTGATAACGCTCCTCTTAAATCAAGGGGAAGGATTTTAGCACGACGACAGACTTTTCTTCTTTTTGTGATCTAAACCAGAGGTGAGGCTTGGGAGGGGGGAGGAGGGGGGAGGTGGGGGGAGGAGGGGAGGAGGAGGGGAGGAGGAGGGGTGCATCTAGAGATGTGAGCCATTTGAACACTTCATTTGAGTCAGATCTGATCTGATCATACAAGTGCGTGATTCTGTTTAGAAAGATGCTCCTTAAAGCTGCAGAAGCCTGAGAATCCTCACGTTTTGAATCTGTCTCCAGTGTCAGCTCGAGGGGGGGGGGTAGGAGGGGGGGGTCGTCTTGATCTGGTCCGAACACCCACAGTGTCGGTATCGTACAACCCCTGCCCTACACCAACGACCATAACAAATATATAAATAAAAAAAATAAAGAAAATACTACTTTATTTATTTATTCCAGCCTGTTTCCGATTTAGTTGTGCTCTAATTATCTCCTCCACCTGACCCACATCTGGTCCTGTATCATCACATCCCCCCCCCTCCCCCTCGCTGCGTGGCGTGGCGTGCGAGCGGCGTGTTGTTGTGTCGTGACTCAGTCCTGCAGCCTCCTGACGCGCTCCGCTCCCGGGTAGGAGCATAGGTGGCGCCGTATGGAGGCCGGCATCGGGCCCCCGAGCACGGGGAGGCAGGTTGTCAGGAGGGAAGGTCACCGGTTCACCAAATCTGGATGACGTGCCCTTTAGCGAGTCACTTAACCCCCGATTGCCTGGGGGAGGCTTCTCATTCTCCTGAGCTAGTCCTGACTACAGAGCCCCCCCACCCCTAGCCCCCCCCCCCCTCCCCCCCCCTCTCCCCCGCCCATGTCCACTTCCTCTCCGTGAAACAAATGTCCAAAAGCGTGACGTTGCCCTCGCAGCTTGTGGCTTCCCGCCCACGTCGCCCGGATAGAAGGTTGCCGCTCTGAGTTGTTTAACTGCCGTGGCAACAGATGTCTGGGATAACGATGCAACGTGTTCTCACTTCTTCTTTTATGGCCCGACGTTTGAAGCCGACTTCCCCGCGGCTGTGACCCCACGCGCCCTCCCCAAAGCTCAATGGACACGTTTGTGCAGCAAAAGTCTTTTGGTTTCTTTTTCATGCCGTTCCTAATGCTCAGAGAAGACTCTCCATTGTGTTGTGTTTTCCTCTCATCCCTTCGACGAGCACGCTGTGTATCTCTAAACGACACGTACCATAAATATCTTTCAGCAGGATTTTACAGGATTTATCGTTAATTTGTGTTTTATCTGATTTCTAAGCGGGTAGTGCTGGTTTTCACATCGTCTCGGCAACCAAACACGACAACTCCTAAAGGCCTTTACGCACAAATAAACCACAAGAAAATGACATTAATTTACATCAAAACTATTCATTACTGGCTGTGATTTGATTTTGCAAGAGCTTTTCAATAAAAGGTTTGAATAGATGGACTGACTACCAGATCCTGTTGAGCTGTCAGAGCTCAGATGTTCAACCTGAGCTCCCAGTTTGAGTTTCCTCTCATCAAAAGGCTCTGAGTGAACTTCCCTCTGGTAAACAGTTACAGGCTGTACAGGATGTCCAGGGCTTTTATTGTGAAAGGTAAGAACGGAAGGAGAGGGTTTGGTCTGCGCTTCCTTTTGGTTGAAAGAAGTCATAAAGTTTTACTGTCTTGGTTCAGAGCCTCCGTGTGGTTTCACCGTCTATTGAATGTTTTTGAAATGCGTAACATTTGTATACAAAAACAACAGTTTACAAAAAAATACGTTGATGTGCAAACTAAATGCACGAAAACAACGCTTTTCTGCAGAAATGATCTGAAATGATGTTTAAATACTCGGAGAAGCTTCACCAGGAACGGGTTCATCCTCTCCTGTAAGATCCCAGCGTCCGTGCTCTCAGACCGTAGAACTGTTCGGGAGGTCTCGGTTCCCCCAGAAGCTCTCTGAGCTCCTTTCCCTTCCGCGAGGCTC
>JACSYO010001993.1:17500-22500 GCA_016806645.1 Ophiodon elongatus | reverse complement strand
CTTCAACACTTGTACTTTTAAGGGAAAGCCGCCTCCCCCTCCCCCTCATTGCCGACGCCCCCACAGGTGTTTAAATGCTGCGTTCCAGACGAGTCTGCGGTTGGAATTGAAATGTACTTAAAGTTACTGAAAGAACTTTCATGTAGTGGTGGTTCTGGCGCCCCCTATGGACTAAAGAGGTAGTGTCTGGGTCTGTCCACTGTGGACTGGTCTCTGCTGGATCTGGGTCTGTCCACTGTGGACTGGTCTCTGCTGGGTCTGGGTCTGTCCACGGTGGACTGGTCTCTGCTGGATCTGGGTCTGTCCACGGTGGGCTGGTCTCTGCTGGATCTGGGTCTGTCCACGGTGGACTGGTCTCTGCTGGATCTGGGTCTGTCCACTGTGGACTGGTCTCTGCTGGGTCTGGGTCTGTCCACGGTGGACTGGTCTCTGCTGGATCTGGGTCTGTCCACGGTGGGCTGGTCTCTGCTGGATCTGGGTCTGTCCACGGTGGACTGGTCTCTGCTGGATCTGGGTCTGTCCACGGTGGACTGGTCTCTGCTGGAGTCTGGGCTGAAGGAGGTTCTGGTGAACCTGCATGATGTCATCTGGTTTCACCAGAATCCGACCCGGTGGCTCCGATGAGGAGCTTTAAGAAGAACTCTCTAGAACCAGACCATCTTCTCTCTGGTGGTCTGGTTACTGATGGAGGTCTAGAGAGGACCAGGACTACAGTGAGGTCTATAGAGGATCAGGACTACACTGAGGTCTATAGAGGACCAGGAATAGACTGAGGTCTATAGAGGATCAGGACTACACTGAGGTCTATAGAGGACCAGGACTAGACGGAGGTCTATAGAGGACCAGGACTACACTGAGGTCTATAGAGGACCAGGACTAGCCTGAGACTGGACCAGATAAAGTTCCTCACTGTCACTTTAAGGTTGTCTTTTACAAAATGCCCCCAGTGGAAGTCTACAAGTAGAATCTTCATATTTGATGCGTGTCTTTGTGGTTTTTGTATAATTTAGAGTTCTGCGTTGTCTGGAACTCAACATCAGTGACATCTGATGGAAAACATGAGCCTGACGTCACTGTGGGCGTGGCCTAACGAGCAGCATGCTCGGAGACCTTTTTTTTTTTTTTTAACACCTTCACATAATTCCATCATCCCGTCTGTTCACACACTCTTTATTTGCATTTTTTTCCCGCCATATCAAACAACAGATCTCACATCACTACCTGAAACCCACACACACACACACACACACACACCGCTCTCTCCGTTTCTTAATCCCTCCGTCTCTCCGTGTGTGTCGCTCTGTTTGTGCAGTCCTGTGTGTTTAATCCAAGCGAAAGCCAAATCTCCCCGGATTGTAAATACCAGTTGGTTGCAGCAGGGAAGCTCCTCCGAAGCCAAGCCGGGAGACAACAAGGGACCCGGTGCTTCAGCAGCACTCCCAGTTCTGTTCTGTTCACAACTGAGGGGGCTCGTGTGTGTGTGTGTGTGTGTGTGTGTGTGTGTGTGTGTGTGTGTTTGTGTGTTTGTGTGTGTGAGAGAAATAACATGTGACAGATGGAGAGTGTGGAAGAGAGAGCGGGAGAGAGTGTGTGACATAGAAAGAGAGCATGGAAAAGAGCATAACGTAGTGTGAAAACGACAAGGAGAATGAGTGTGACGGGAGTGTGTGTGCGTGTGTGTGTGTGTGTGTGTGTCTGTGTGTGTCTGTGTGTGTGTGTGTGTGTGTGTGTGTGTGTGTGTGTGTGTGTGTGTGTGTGTGTTCAGACAGAGCACTTGAAAGAGAGCATGTTCACACTGTGTCTAGAAGTCTGTTTCCTAAAGCACAAAGTAGTGATTCTTTTCTGTCAAATACTGCAAACTCTCCGTCTGGATGCGTCACGATAAAACTGTGATTCAGGGGGTTGAAAAGCAAAAAAATAAAATAAAAACTTCTACGTCTCTGATCCAACATGATCTCTCGTTTATCCTTCAAGGAGCAGTTCAACATTCAGGGAAATGGGCTTTTTGGTTTCCTCTCTCTTTTTGAAATTGCGATTGAGAGTCACACAACTTTCTCTCTTTGGTTTGTTGTTCGGGATAAAAGCTGCATTCTCTCTCCTGACCACCAGGGGGCGACTCCTCTGGTTGTATAGAAGTCAAAGCTTCATGTGTTAAAGCTGCATTCTCTCTCCTGACCACCAGGGGGCGACTCCTCTGGTTGTATAGAAGTCAAAGCTTCATGTGTTAAAGCTGCATTCTCTCTCCTGACCACCAGGGGGCGACTCCTCTGGTTGTATAGAAGTCTATAGAAAATGACTCTACTTCTCTCTTGATTTATTCCCTCAGTAAACATTGTAAACATGAGTTTATGTCTCAATCTCTAGTTTCAAGTCTTCTTCAATACAGCATGATGTTCATTTAGTAAATTATGGTAATTTAGAGTCAGACAGACCATAAAGCAGGGGATGCTTTAGGGGCGGGGCTACAATTGATGAAGTGGTGACATCTTGGTCAGGCTAGCTGTTTCTAGTCTTTGTGCTAAGCTAAGCTAACCGTGTCCAGACTTCCTCAGTGCAGAGAAGTGAACGAGTGGATTTCACCAACAAGTCAAACCTTTTCTTTAAATCCAGCCGGCCCATTCTTTTCAAATCTCATATATATTTTTTATAATTATAGTTTTTCAAAATGTTACTGTGAAGAAACTCCCCGTAGTTTTCTTTCTCGAGGGCCTGTGAGAGTCTTAACTCAGCCGAAGCCGATGGAGCTCGCTGCTCTGAGCCCCTTTAATCAAAGTCTTAGTTATGCGTCATAACGTCTTTATGGGTTTGTGGTCATTTGACAGCAGCAACAGGAAGTTTGTGTCACTGACGACACATGTGACATTGTTGTTGTTGTTGCGGAGGCTTTCTGTGGTTTAGGAAGTGACTGTTTGTCTCCAACTGAGCTCCTGTGGTTCAGGGTTAGACAGATGCTCATCGGTCTGCATTCCTTTTCCCTTTGTTCACACCCTGTAAATTAAAAGCTTTTAAATAAATGTGCGTCGTCCTTTTTTTGAAAAAGTCCCCAAGGACAAACGGCATCAAATATCTAGAGCAAAAGGGCGGCTTCGAGATAGATATAGTTTTCTTAAATTTGAGGAAACAAAAATGTCAAAAGGGTGAGGTAATTCCTCTTGTCTCCAGTTTGTAGTTTCCCTTTTTTTATTTTTAAGAGAATGCTCTTATGAGAATCCATATTGTGAAACATGCCCGGATAAAACAAAATGCTGCAAGAGAAAATGACTTAAAATGTGGATTTTAAATGAGATTTCTTTGCATCTATGAGTCGATCTAACCCACGTCTCCTCCACCAGGTGACGTTCACCAAGCGTAAGTTCGGTCTGATGAAGAAGGCGTACGAGCTGAGCGTGCTGTGTGACTGTGAGATCGCCCTCATCATCTTCAACCACTCCAACAAGCTGTTCCAGTACGCGAGCACCGACATGGACAAAGTACTTCTGAAGTACACCGAGTACAACGAGCCGCACGAGAGCCGGACCAACGCCGACATCATCGAGGTAAAGCGTGGGAGGGGCTTGATCAGAGGGGGGCGGGGCCACTTCCCGGACTCTGTTACTGGTGGAGCCAAAACTTCACTGATGGATTGTGGTTTGTTTTTTTCTGTGTGTGAAAGTTGTTGTTGTTGTTGTTTTGTTGCTGCTCATCCTGCTGTTTGTTGGTGTTCAGACGAGTCCTTTGGATCTGAACTAAAGTCACTCAGTCCAGTTCTTTGAAGTCCAGTCTGTTTAACTGACTGGGAGCTGTTGCATTGTGGTCCACGTTTTAACAGATTTTCACCTGGATTTTATGTCCCCCACAAGTTGTTGTGTTTCCTGCCGCAGAAAGACACCACGGTTACCATGGTTACAACAAGCAGCGGTGGGCGACTTTAGGCATTTTGTGCCGCCATTGACATCCAGTAGCTGAACCGATGGCAATCAGTGTGCAGGAACGTGGGAATGTGGGCGTGCCCTCTCTTCGCTGCCTGTTAATGATGGCAGTTTGATTGACGCATACCGCCAAGACCCGCCCTCCTCTGCCTCTGATTGGCTCGTAGGTGTTGCGTAATTGTATTACTGGTGAACGACAATGGCTGAAGGTTGTTGATGGTTTCAGCCCAGATGTGGGTGTTTCCATGACGGGAGGAGAAAACTCGTCTTAATTAAACTTGATGTCACCCTTAATGTTGATATGAACAATTAAAAGTGGCACTTCATAGGTTTGGACGGATTTATGCTAAGCTAACAGTCTCCTGGCTGTAGCTCTGTATTTAACAGACAGATGTATCAACACAAATAAGTGTATAATCCAAACTTTTGGAACTATTCCTTTAAGAGGACAAGGAGAAAGGGAGAAATATGCAAATTTCGTCCGGTCCGGTGTGGAGTTGTAGAGTCCGGTGTTGTTGTGGCTGTTCTCTGGCTTACTGCCTGCTAGCCTGCATGGAGGGCAGAGGTAGGGACAGCTGGTGTTTTTGTAATCGGAGTACATTGGTTTTCCTAGCGCCTCTCCTCCTCGTGGGGGAACGAGCTTCGCCGGAGCTCGAACACGCTGCACATCCACATGCCTCGCTGACTCCTTTTCTTTTAATCCATAATGGCTGTCTCATGAATTGAACAGGAGATGGTGAGGTAGGACTCGGGCCTCGAGTTGGAGCCTCGACCTGAAGCCGGATCTCGCTCGGCTTTATGAACGTTTGTTTTTTTTTTTTTTATCTCACTTGTTTTTCACGCGTAATCGCTGCAGGAGGTTCACGAGCCAAACTACGAACACCGTCACCGACTCATGTTTATTATCATGTGGGAAAAAACAGGCAGCACAGCAGAAAAAAAGTCTTGTGAATAGATTTAAGCCAATGAAAGATGAATAAATACATAACGTGTGTAATTGGCCACATTATTGTGAAATATAATGAAGTCCACATCTGTAGACCGGGTCAGATTGCATTAAGTAATATTGGGCAATAACCTAAAATAAGAACA
>JACSYO010001993.1:0-12500 GCA_016806645.1 Ophiodon elongatus | reverse complement strand
ATTTTGTTTATTGTGGAAAAGATGGAGATAATCTTTCCGTTAAGGCGTAATAATAGAGAAAAAGATGATCCAGTGTAATTCAGTTATACATTAAGATTTAATCTGTTTTTGTCTCTTTAATTAATGCATCACGGGTGATGCTGAACACGAGAAAGCACTAAAGACAGCTCGTCGGCTGAATGAAAGGAAACCGAACAGGACCTGTCAGGTACCTTCTTTTTTATTTTTGTTCTATTTACCAACAAGAGACGTTTCAAGTTAATTTTGGACGTTGCACAATGGCGTGTTTCACGAGGCGGTGTCCTCGCAGCTCACAGCTCGGCGACACGAAGAAACCAAGACGGATGATCAATAAATAATAAAACATCAGAGCAGCCGGCTGTGGAGGGACTGTGGACACCGTGTCCCTTAAGACAGACGGGGGTGTGTGTCTGTGTGTGTGTGTGTGTGTGTGTGTGTGTGTGTGTGTGTGTGTGTGTGTGTGTGTGTGTGTGTGTGTGTGTGTGTGTGTGTGTGTGTGTGGTGTTTGTAGAGCTAGGCCTCGGTCCTCGTAAAGTACACAGTCATCATCCAGGAAGCACACAAAGATGCGTCCTGAGAAAAGGCCCACTGGGTCTTCATCACACAAGTGTGTGTGTGTGTGTGTGTGTGTGTGTGTGTGTGTGTGTGTGTGTGTGTGTGTGTGTGTGTGTGTGTGTGTGTGCCAACACCAGAACAAAGCCTTTTGTTTTTACTTACTTCTCCTACACGTGTAGATGTGTGTTTTAAATGTTGCTTCAACACAAGCTGCAGTCAGAAATAGTGGCAAAATTGTGATTTTATTTTTAAATTAGAAAACCATCTCATCAAAGAAGAAGAAGAAGACAACAACTTTATTGTTTTATTCATACAGCCCAAAATCACAACTCTGCCTCAGAGTTTCACGGTCTGAATATTTTATTCGACTCTCTCGGTTTAGATGAAAGATTAAACAAAACAACCCTTCAGATGAGAGATAAAACCTCCAGAGGAGCCGAGAGGACCGACGAGCGTCACACGTCGTCTGGGGAACGGAGCAGGATGAGGTGCATGAAGGACTGTGGCCTCAAGGCGTCCGATCGACCCCCCCGACCCCCCCCTCCCTCCTTCCTCAAAGGGTCACGTTGAGTTACTGCTGAGGACTTTTATTGTGAAAATCTTTTAGTAAAATGTGTTTTATCACAGAATTAGCGGAGCTTTGTAAGCGGCTATTATTTAATACAACAAGTCTACTCGTGCTTCAGGGAGGAAGGAATAATTACATGTGACTTTTATTGTGAAGGTTTTCCAGTGAAATGGGTTCATCACAGTATTAGCAGAGCGTTGTTCTTTAGTAAAACACGTCTAGTGACGTTACAGGGAGGAACATAGCAGGGGGCTTTTATTGTGAAGGAATTGGTGGAGCCTCTTAAACGGATATTCTTTTATTTTGAATAATTTCTAAGAAATGAAATGTGTTTATCTACCGTTTTAAAGCCGGCCCTATTGTTCATGAAATATATATCTGATCACATCCTCTGCAGACCTGGAGACACGACATCACTTCAGCTTTCACACACAGAGAGAGAGAGAGAGAGAGAGAGAGAGAGAGAGAGAGAGAGAGAGAGAGAGAGAGAGAGAGAGACTCTGGGAAACAGGAGGGAAAAAGAGGACAGGGGAGAGAGAGGAGGGAGAGAGAGAGAAGGAAAAAAAGAGAGGATGAGAGGAAACGAGCGACCAGGGAGACTCGCATATGGAGACATTACAGAAAGAAAGAGATGTTAAGGGCAAAAAAACACAGAAGGACGAGTGTGAGACTTTGCACTTGGGAGAGAGAGAGGGGGAGAGAGAGAGAGGGCGGGAGAGGGAGAGAGAGGGAGAGGCGCGTTAAAGGTGGTGGGTCGAGAGATGAGATGGAGAGACAAGAGAGGGGGAGAGAGTAGCAGCGGCGTTTTTTAATGGAGAGCTGGAGACAGAGGTCGGGTGGACAGGCGGGTGGGCGAGCGAGAGGGAGGGAGGGAGGGGGGCAGGGGGGCGGGGCTTGTCAGAAGCCGCAGCCAGTCAGAGGCCGCCGTGGTGCTCTGCAGGGTATTCTTACCCTGGCAACACAATAGAGCGAGAGAGAGAGATGGAGGGAGGAGAGAGATGGAGGGAGAGAGATGGAGGGAGAGAGATGGAGGGAGAGAGATGGAGGGAGAGAGGCAGTGGACAGGTGAACAGATGGCTGACTGACTGAGAGACAAGCTGGTGTGTGTGTGTGTGTGTGTGTGTGTGTGTGTGTGTGTGTGTGTGTGTGTGTGAGGCAGAGAAGGGAAAGATGCTCTGGTTTCCGTAATGATAGCGATGTCTCAGGACAAAGGCTGATTGTGACGTCCAACAAACACAAACAAAGAAAATGAAAGCGTCCGCGTGAGAGGGAAGTCTCACTCGGAGGGAAGTCTCACTCGGAGGACTTCTCATCCCCAGGAGGTCATATCGGGGTCTACGCTGCAAGGGGAGGCAGATAATAACTTCTCTTCCTGTCAGACACCTGCAGTTATTGTTTGTGTTATGAACCATAACCACGGTCTCACCTTCCCCGAGCGGTTAAGTTTAAGTTCCCTCCTCCTAACTCTGGCCGAGCGCACATATTAATAACAATCATCCGTCAGAGTTCTGGTCTGCCGACGGGTCAAAGGCTGATCACGGTTTATTTACACTTCTCTGTATTTGTTTGTTTTGTTGCCGTTATTCATATGAGTCATTCTCACGCTCGTCAAGTTTTTCCTCTGGAGGAGGTTTGGTGTCTTTTCAAGAGAAGAGATGAAGAGATGAAGAGATGAAGAGATGAAGAGGTGATGAGGTGATGAGGTGATTTGAGTTCTGACTCAAACGTTTCCCTCTCATGATCAGCTGATTCTGCTGTGGGCGTCTGCTCAGATGAATATTCATATTTAATGTCTCCAGACAACGCGACACGTGGTCGATGCTGACGGACGGTGTTGATATCGTAGATGGTCGAGGTTCTGCTTCTTCTTCTTCTCCTTCTTCTACTCCTTCCTCTTCTTCACCTTCTCCTTCTTCTTCTCCTTCTTCTTCTTCACCTTCACCTTCTCCTTCTTCTTCTCCTTCCTCTTCTTCTTCACCTTCTCCTTCCTCTTCTTCTCCTTCTCCTTCTCCTTCTTCTAGGGTCAGACACGTAATGGCTGATGTTCCTCACAAGTACTCAGGTTAAATGTGTTAGTTTACCTGGTCTTTATCTCTTTGTGTCCTGACAGCGGGGGACCAAGGGGCCGGGGCCGGGGAGGGGGGGGGGCACGGGGCCAGGGGGGGGGGGGGCACACGCCTCGACCACGTCCTCCACGCAGCCCTCTCTCACGCCTCTTTGTCATGTTGGAGCCGTTTTATGTATTTTAGTTTTGTAAATTCGGTTCCTTTTATTCTCTCGGTTCTTTCTTTCTTTCTTTTTTAGGTCAGAACACACGTGTGTGTGTGTGTGTGTGTGTGTGTGTGTGTGTGTGTGTGTGTGTGTGTGTGTGTGTGTTAGATCAGAGCGTCGAGGCCGAGCAGTAGAATCAGGCGGCTCGTCTCCGTGTCGGAACAAATCTGTCTAATAACCCGAGATAAAACGCCGCGGTGATGATGATAATAATAATAATAACGGCTTCCACTTTTAATGAGATTCATATTAAAGAGCGCCGTTGTTATTAAGACTGCAAAGTCTCTTTCCCCCGACATCCCAATGGCATCACTACCCCCCTGCCCTCACCTGCTCCAGGAGTCGAGGCTGATTCAGCCCGGATCAGGAGTCCGGATCAGGAGTCCGGCTCATGAGTCCGGATCAGGAGTCCGGCTCATGAGTCCGGGCTCAGGAGTCGGGCTCAGGAGTCGGGCTCATGAGTCCGGATCAGGAGTCCGGATCAGGAGTCCGGGCTCAGGAGTCCGGGCTCAGGAGTCGGGCTCATGAGTCCGGATCAGGAGTCCGGATCAGGAGTCGGGCTCAGGAGTCCGGGCTCAGGAGTCGGGCTCAGGAGTCCGGATCAGGAGTCCGGATCAGGAGTCCGGATCAGGAGTCGGGCTCATGAGTCCGGGCTCATGAGTCCGGGCTCATGAGTCCGGATCAGGAGTCGGGCTCAGGAGTCCGGGCTCAGGAGTCGGGCTCAGGAGTCCGGCTCAGGAGTCCGGATCAGGAGTCCGGGCTCAGGAGTCGGGCTCAGGAGTCCGGCTCAGGAGTCCGGCTCAGGAGTCGGGATCAGGAGTCCGGGCTCAGGAGTCCGGGCTCAGGAGTCGGGATCAGGAGTCCGGGCTCAGGAGTCGGGCTCCTCTTCCTCGGCTGGTTGCATGTGGTTGAATCATCCCTTCCCAGTGATGGTTCGCAGTGGGAGTCGTGGATCATGTGCTTATGTATTAATCAGACCACTAGACTGCAGCACACTTGACACGGCATAATTAATGAAAGGAAATATAGGCTGAGAAGAATTGGACTTGATGTGAGAGTACTTTGTTACTTATGGATCATTTATGAAGCGATGCGCTGTGGAAAACAAAAGGCCTTAAAGAGGGCTTCGTTAGTTTTAGCTATGAGTTATGTGTCTACATTCCTTTACTTTGCATTTTCAAACGCACACAGTTTAGATATTATTTCATGTATTTTTCCTACTTTCTTTTTAGACATCCATTGATCTCCATTGATTCCTGGAAATCAATCAGACTCTTAAAGTGTCCTCATCGTCATCATGCAACGTTGTGTTAAACACTTCACACTTATTAACTCTGCAAAGAAAAAAAAAAAGCACAAATGATGATAAATATCAGCTGTAAAAAGTACAAAACATAAGCAATATGAAGAAAAATGCAACATTAATTGCAACATTGTTGCCTTTTAAGTCTTATTTTTGTGTAACTTGTTTCACTGATTCCTCAAATCCAGTTTAATGTTTCCTGGACTCGCTCAGAGACGGGATGTGATCTCAGTCACTTGTTTCATGACGGGAGCGAAGGCCTCGGGGTGAAAGCGGGATGAAAGGATGACGGAGCGTTTCCTCCGCTGATAGATTTGGAGACGAGGATTGAAGCTCGTCTTCAGACCAGAAGTTTAGGATCCGTTTTGAAGAGAAGATCTTTCTGCTCGGCCGATTGGTCGAAGAGGAAAGCTCCTTAAGGAAAGCTCATGAGCACAAGCCTCTCAGAAGAAGAGCTTCTAGGTCTCTCCTCCTCCTCTCCCTCCTCCTCCTCCTCTCCCTCCTCCTCCTCCTCCTCCTCCTCTCCCTCCTCCTCCTCCTCCTCCTTCTCCTCTCCCTCCTCCTCTCCCTCCTCCTCCTCCTCTCCCTCCTCTCCCTCCTCCTCCTCCTCCTCCTCTTCCTCCTCCTCCTCTCCCTCCTCCTCTCCCTCCTCCTCCTCCTCCTTCTCCTCTCCCTCCTCCTCCTCCTTCTCCTCTCCCTCCTCCTCTCCCTCCTCCTCCTCCTCCTCTCCCTCCTCTTCCTCTTCCTCCTCCTCCTCCTCTTCCTTCTCTTCATTCTCTTCCTCTTCTTCCTCCTCTTCCTACCCTCCTCTCCCTCCTCCTCCTCCTCTTCCTTCTCTTTCTCCTCTTCCTTCTCTTCCTACCCTCCTCCTCCTCTTCCTCCTCTTCTACCTCTTCCTCTTCCTCCTCCTCCTTCTCTTCCTCCTCCTCTTCTACCTCTTCCTCTTCTTCTTCCTCCTCCTCCTTCTCTTCCTCCTTCTCTTCTACCTCTTCCTCCTCCTCCTCCTCCTCTTCCTCCTCTCTCCCTTTCCAAAGCCACTGACACTAGCTGACTGCCGTTAGCTGTTAGCCGTTAGCTGTTAGCCGTTAGCCGTGTGTCTCTCCTAACTCTCCTTCCCCTTCCCCTCCTCTCCTCTCAACCCTTCACACTAATCACCGCCCCGTTGATGAGCCGTGTGTTCGGAGGTGCGACGCCTCGCTGAGTCTTCTGTCTCCGGCTCGAGTTCACACGGTGACGCATCCTTTCATTTCAGAGCTTTCTCCTTTCGGTCTATACTCCGTATTTCCTTGATCCAGGACTTCCTGAGAGCAGCCGCCGGTGATCCGGGGTGACGGCCTGCTTTCAGGCGGGCGGCAGATGTAACGAGCGCTGACCAGATATCGATCCGAGGTCCAAGAGGTTGAGAACGTGGGTTTTATTTTCTCTGCTCGGCCCTCGTGTGTCATCGCCGGGGGTCAAACCGCTCCAGCTGACTTTCCGGTTCTGTGCACTGACCCGTGTGGGAGTCGGCGGCGTCGGAGCAGCGGAGACGTTTGAGTTTGTGTGAGATGAAAACGGCTTCACAGAGTGGTTTTCTTTTTATTTACAAGTTGGGTTTGGAGCTTTGCCCCAAGAGGCCTTTTTTTTTATATATATAAGTCTCCGTGTGCCGAGCACATGTCATACATGAAGGTGAAACGGGCTGCGAGGGCTGCTTGGGTCGCCACGGCAACGGCGTTTCACGAAAAGTTGAAATCTGGATCTGGTTTTCCTTCTCCTGCCAAAGCGTAGAGACAGTAACTTCCTGTTACCTGTAGGTGGCGCTATGACTATGATGATGAACAGATCTGACCATGTGGTGTCGAGTTTATTTGATGAACGTTTGTGTGAAAGGAAAATTACTTTTTTGTTTTTATTTCTTTTTTTTTTTTTTTTTTTTTTGGTAAAAGTTGGTCAAGTCAAAAAAGTGCATGAAAAATTAAATGTAAACGTGCCTCCTCCTCCTCCTCCTCCTCTTCCTCCTCCTCCTCTTCCTCCTCTCTCTCTCTCTGGCCGCCTCAGACGTTGCGAAAGAAAGGCTTTAACGGCTGCAACAGCCCGGAGCCCGACGGAGACGACTCCATCGACCAGAGCCCGCTGAACGAGGAGAAGTACCGCAAGACGGAGGACCTGGACAGCCTCTTCAAGCGCTACGGCGTGAGTACCGTCACACCTCATGTCACCTTATCTAACCCACCCTTCTTCTTCTTCTCTTTCTATCTACCTCCTCCTCCTCCTCCTCTTCCTCCTCTTCCTCTTTTGGTTTTGGGGAAACGAAGGCTCTGAACAAGAAAGAGCACCGGGACTCTGAGAGCCCAGACCCCGAGGAGCCCTTCTCCCTCACCCCCCGCACTGAGGAGAAATACAAAAAAATTGACGAGGAGTTTGATAAAATGATGCAGAACTATAGGCTGTCAGTGAGTACCGCCCCCCCCCCCCCCTCTGTATAACCCCGCCCCCCTCCCTCCTGCTGCTGCCGCTGACAACCGGAGGTCCTCCGGCTGCTGATGGCGGCCTGACTACTCACAGAGCACTCGCCTTCACCATCCCCCACCCCTCTTTTACCTCCCTCCACTTCACCTCTTTCCAACAGCACCTCCCCCCCCCCACCCACCCACCCACCGAATCACCCACCCACCGAATCACCACCCACCTCCCCCCTCTGACGGTGTGAGACTGAGCGGGAAACTTACGGTTACACGTTTAAAAAACCTCAGGGCTGCAGCTCATGAGTCCTCTCATCCTCAGTTAATTAGTTAATTAATTAATTAATTAATTAATTAATTGTTTGGATAAATTAATGTCAGAAAAATGATTCATATCAGAGCTCTTCAGATGTCTCGTTTATTCCAACCGGCGATCCAAAAAACCCCAAAGATGTTCAGTTCCATATCGAACTGAAGGGAGAAAAGAAGTCTGTGTTTTAGAAGCTGGATCTTAAGAGTTAAACAATTATTAATTTCCTTTCAGTCGTTTCGGCTTTATCTTAATGAGTCAGTTTCAGAAACAATCAAAGAGTCACTTTTTTCTGAGGCGAGTTCATTTCTATACAGTTTTTTTTTTTTTTAAACTGCAATCCTCCACCTGTGCTGACAGATTTCATATCTTGTTTTAATATAATAAAAAAAGGAGGGACTATGTATAACTATGAAAGCAGCACAACACCAAACGGGGCGCGACTGTGTGATTATTCACCTGAACACGGTCGCCACGGCGCGGCGCGTCCTCGGGAGGGCGGCGGCTTTAACACAGATGCCTCCGCATCGTTCGGTGAAGTACAGGAGCAAAGGACGGAGGGGAGAGGAGCGCTAACTAGGTCCTCCAGCCTTCACAAACGTCGGCATGGAAACCAGACGTCGCAAAGGGGTGAAAAAATCTGAAAAAAAAAAAAAAAAAAAAAAGGTGCTTTATGGTAATAATCAACACGTTTTTGGAGCGCCGACTTGTGTGAAACAAGCGGGCGTGAAGAGAAGTGTGCGGACGCTTCACCCCGACGGGATGCAGGAGCAGGAAGCCGGGGGCTAACCGGTACTACCCGGGTCACGGTAGTCCCGGCGTGCTCCAGACATCATCCGGGTTCTGCCTCCCGCTCGGCCGAGGCCCGGTTTAATTTCTCTGTGATTCATTTTAGTTTATTATCCCCCCCCCTCCCTCCCCCGTGCTCGATAACACCATTGATGTCACTTTAATGAGCTGCGCTCGATTTACTGCCCCTCCTCCTGTCTGCCGGCTCCTCTGATTGGTCGCTGGGGACGCGACATAGTCGGAGGAAGGAAATCGCGTACGAGGGGTTTTGTGTCAGGTGTTTTTATTTTTTCATCTTAATAAGTTGATAACTTATCTGGAGACACAATCAAACCAGAAAGGCTGTAATCAGAGTCTGTTTGACCTTTTACCAGACGAGACACATCCCTACGGAGGCTTTTCAGGGACTGCTGGACTTAGAATATGAACATGAATTAAATGCATTGATTTATATTATATAATTATATCTTCAAGTCGTGCTTCTCTCCTCCAGCTTCACTAACGGTTATCTAGTTGGTTTGTGTTCCACAGGAAAGAGACGTAGAAACCTCCATTGAGACTCAAATAGTGAGGTCACTGTACACATGTCCAAGGAAGGACCCTAAAACCAGATTAATATTAACATATCACACGTGTCTTAATTAGGAATTAAGCCTAATTCAGAATATCCAAACAGAATATGATGTGGAACATATCACATTTGGAATATTGTCATATTCTGAATAATAGTGAAATATGAGTAAACGTATAGTCATTTTTGTCTTTTCTGTTATTATGGTCACTTTTAAAAAGAAAGCCCTGTTTTTAAATAGTCCAGCTCCGATGCGTCTCCAGGAGGGTGAGAGGGTTATTACCTAGTTTTTGAAGGTGAAATCAAGCCCAGAAACTAAGATCAAAGATCCTTTTAAAATATAGCAACGTTTTATTAATGTTATCAGAAACCGCCATCCTCTCAACTCTCTAAAGAAATCAAATTCAATCTACTCCCCCTGGAGAGCCGCGTCTCTCGGCACTCTGCGATTGGCTGCTGTGCCGAACGCCGTTAGCGGTTAGCATCCCGCCGCCCTGGCCTTCAGCCTCTCATCCTGCACCGCTCACCTTCCACGCGGCTCCACCAGCGAGCGGAAGCACACTTCACCTCCCACCACTCCTCCCCTCAGCCTTCATAATCCCCAGCATGACAGCGAGGGGCCGGGACGTACAAGCTTAATCCTGCTTGTACTGAAATACCTCCCGAGGTAGGGAGAGCGTGGCGAGGGAGAGCGGGCAGGACGCTCGGCGAGACGAGCCCCCCCCCCTGCCACCCCCACCCCCCCCCCCTGCCACCTCCCCCCCATGGCACCATGAAAGAAGGAAAAGGGAGCTTTTTTCTTTTTTATCCGGAGGGTCTGTGGTTTGATCTGTTCTGGCTCTGAGATTCTGGGTCGGCAAATTGAATAAGAAATATATTTTCCTCCTTCAGCAACGAGCTGCGTGTCTAACGTCTCCTAAAGAAGCTCCGTGTGAATGTGGAGCTTCATAACATGCTGCTTGAGCTGCACAGATAATCACTTGTAATTTAGCTTTCACTATCTTTTTGGAGGGCTTTCACCAAATCTGACACTTTGTGGTACGGAGAAGATTAAATATCACAATATCTTTTACCGAATAGCTCGATATTGTGAAGATAACGAAGCGTTTACTGTTGATGCTTTCGTTAAATATAAAAAAAACAACAGTAATGTGGATTTAATGGCAAATAATGAAGTGGCTTCAGTTTAGCTGTTATTATGGTTCAGGATGCGAGACGCTGCTCGAGCTTAGTTTGTAGATATCCAACTAAATCAATCTGTACGTATTCCACGAAATCGTGAATCAGGAAGTATAAAGACTTTAAAAAACGTGGGTCAAAGCAAATTAAATTGACGCGTGTTGCTGGACTTTTGTAGGAAAACGCGCGAAAGATGAAGAGTAACCTCCGTGAGATAAAGAACTCGTGAACGCCGAGGTCAAAGGTCACGGCGTCTTCTGATGAACTGCTTCTTCTTCTGAAATTCAGCAAGCGATTGGTGCTGCAATACAAACCTTTATTCAATTTAATCTCCAACTATTCTGACAAATCACAACTTTTTGTTGTGCAGATTCGTGCACGAAGGAAAGAAAAGCTCAGCATTAAATTATTTTATTATTATTATTATTATTATTATTCCTGCACTATTTAATTATTTCTCTGATATGATGTTATTGCCTGGCCAACCCACATTATGTCTGGGTAAATAAAGTTGCCTCAGTAGAATATAATAGCCTCATAATAACCCCCTGGCCTTAATAGCCTCTTGGTACCTCACGTTTCCTGAGGAGAATAAAACCGCGTGTGTTTTTCACCAGTAAACGTTAACGACCTTGAGTCTGATATGATCGTTTGTCAAGGTCATCCTCTGAGACGTTTATGTGCCGGTGACCCCTTGAGGCTAGTTTTGTAATTTCACACCATTTTTTTTTTTTTTGTTGTGTTTGGAGATGCAGATTAAACAGTTTAGAATGAATTACTTTATTATTTGAATTCAAATATTAAGAAAGATGAAGACGACTCAAACTTAATCTGCTGGTCGACCGTCTTCAGGTCAAACGCTGCTTTGTGTCCGGGTTCCACGGCTGCTCCGCAAACGGGATGTGACAATCGTGAAGTTGAGAAAAGGACGGAGAGAAAAGAAAAAAGAAAAAAAAACAACAACTTTCAAAGGCTTCCAGGGCGAGAGGGGAGGGAGAGGGAAAGTAGGCCACGAGTTAAATGCCTTCTGATTCACCCTTGAATCCAGGAAACCCGGCGCTCCTCTGAGGGGGAGACAGGTTCTCTTTCTCTTTCTCTTCCTCACACGAAGCTCCCGCTTTATTATTTACCTAACGGGGTCTTTCTCTTTCATCCTGAGGCTCTCGGTCTCCGTGTTAAACCTGCAGGACGACGAGCGGGGCCCAATTAACCCTCCTGTCTGCTGTCGGCGGCGTTGGATGTAAACTCGCTTGTAATTTGCCAGAAACACGGATTAACGCTCAGCGGTGCAGAGCGTTAAAATGCATATTCAGAGAGGAAGTGAAGGCTTTTTATATATATATATATATATATATATATATATATATATATTATATATATATTATATTATATATATATATATTATATATATATTATATTATATTATATATATATATATATATATATATATTATATATATATTATATTATATATATATATATATTATATTATATATATATATATATATATATATATATATAATTATATATATATATATATATATATATATATATATATTATATATATATAAAATATATTGGGTTATGTCACCAATCTCCTAGCAACCGGAGGCTGAGGCTCCGCCGTGGAGGTCCTGTGGAGAAGTGGCCGAGAACAAATTATGGCCATGACAGGATGAAAAGAGAGGCGTCTCTGTTCCAAAAAACATGATTATTCAATATTTATTCATATCTATGGTGATTTAGAGTCCTGAATAGAATTAAATTGATGCCAACGTAAGAAAATAGAAAATAATTGAGGTCATGAATCTTCATTTGAGTTTCGACCAGCCGGCCGCCCCAAATTTAAATTTAGATCATCAAATGTCACGCTTTTATTTATTAGTTTAACTGTTCAAATATGATTTATTGTAAATGCTGATCTGCCTACTTTACGTTCTGCTGCTGCGAATTCTGAATTCCTTTTACTTTCATATCATCGTCATGATTATTTATTCCTATAAACACACAACATGCGTAATATGAGTCTCTTGAAAAAAACTTATTTCATGATAAATCTCATTATTCATCTATTTATTTACTCATTCAGACTCTCCAATAACCAATATACCTGCAGATATGTCTTTTATTTTGTATATACCTGCAGATATGTCTTTTATTTTGTACCCGTCCTGTTTATGTGATCCAGTCGATACATCTCCTCTCGTGCTGCGCGCTCCGTGTTGACACACCTCCATCCCCTCGGCACTAACCCTCCACCCCCTCATCCATCCACCCCCCACCCCCCTCCACCCCCCTCCCCCCTTTTTACCCCCCTGCTTGGCCAGTGTGCAGTGGTGCAGTGCTGTTAGCCGCTACCTTTACCCGGCCCGGTCACCGGCCTCCACGCTTCTCCTTTTGGCAAACTTCCTACGGGAGGAGGAGGAGGAGGAGGAGGAGGAGGAGGAGGAGGAGGAGGAGGAGGGGGGGGGGGGGGGGGGGGGGGGGGGG
>JACSYO010001992.1:0-86033 GCA_016806645.1 Ophiodon elongatus | reverse complement strand
GAGGCAACAACTCAGGCTACAACTCAGGCTACAACACAGGCTACAACTCAGGCTACCACTCAGGCTACAACTCAGGCGACAACTCAGGCGACAACTCCGGCGACCACTCCGGCTACAACTCAGGCTACAACTCAGGCAACAACTCAGGCAACAACTCAGACTACAACTCAGGCGACAACTCAGTCTACAACTCAGGCTACAACTCAGGCTACAACTCAGGCTACAACTGAGGCTACAACTCAGGCTACAACTCAGGCTACAACTCAGGCTACAACTGAGGCTACAACTCAGGCTACAACTCAGGCTACAACTCAGGCTACAACTCAGGCTACAACTCAGGCGACAACTCAGGCGACAACTCCGGCGACCACTCCGGCTACAACTGAGGCGACAACTCAGGCTACAACTCAGGCGACAACTCCGGCTACAACTGAGGCTACAACTCAGGCTACAACTGAGGCAACAACTCAGGCTACAACTCAGGCTACAACTCAGGCGACAACTCAGGCTACAACTCAGGCGACAACTCCGGCTACAACTGAGGCTACAACTCTGGCGACAACTCAGGCGACAACTCCGGCTACAACTGAGGCTACAACTCAGGCTACAACTCAGGCTACGACTCAAGCTACGACTCAGGCTACCACACCGGCGATAACTGAGGCACCAACTCAGGCGACAACTCAGGCTACAACTGAGGCTACAACTGAGGCACAACTGAGGCAACAACTCAGGCTACAACTCAGGCTACAACTCAGGCGACAACTGAGGCAACAACTCAGGCTACAACTCAGGCTACAACTCAGGCTACAACTCAGGCTACAACTCAGGCTACAACTCAGGCTACAACTGAGGCTACAACTCAGGCTACAACTCAGGCTACAACTCAGGCGACAACTCCGGCTACAACTGAGGCTACAACTCTGGCGACAACTCAGGCGACAACTCCGGCTACAACTGAGGCTACAACTCAGGCTACAACTCAGGCTACGACTCAAGCTACGACTCAGGCTACCACACCGGCGATAACTGAGGCACCAACTCAGGCGACAACTCAGGCTACAACTGAGGCTACAACTGAGGCTACAACTGAGGCAACAACTCAGGCTACAACTCAGGCTACAACTCAGGCGACAACTCCGGCTACAACTGAGGCTACAACTCAGGCTACAACTGAGGCAACAACTCAGGCTACAACTCAGGCTACAACTCAGGCGACAACTCAGGCTACAACTGAGGCAACAACTCAGGCTACAACTCAGGCTACAACTCAGGCGACAACTCCGGCTACAACTGAGGCTACAACTCTGGCGACAACTCAGGCTACAACTCAGGCGACAACTCAGGCGACAACTCCGTCGACGACTCCGGCTACAACTGAGGTTACAACTCCTGCTACAACTCAGGCTACAACTCAGGCTACAACTGAGGCTACAACTCAGGCTACAACTCAAGCTACAACTCAGGCTACAACTGAGGCTACAACTGAGGCAACAACTCAGGCTACAACTCAGGCGACAACTCAGGCTACAACTGAGGCAACAACTCAGGCTACAACTCAGGCTACAACTCAGGCGACAACTCAGGCAACAACTCAGGCTACAACTCAGGCGACAACTCAGGCGACAACTCAGGCTACCACTCAGGCTACAACTCAGGCTACAACTCAGGCGACAACTCGGCGACCCTCCGACAACTGAGGCTAACTGAGGCAACAACACAGGCTACGACTCAGGCTACTACTGAGGCGACAACTCAGGCTACAACTGAGGCTACAACTGAGGCTACAACTGAAGCTACAACTCAGGCTACATCTGAGGCTACAACTGAGGCTACAACTGAGGCAACAACTCAGGCTACAACTGAGGCTACAACTGAGGCAACAACTCAGGCTACAACTCAGGCTACGACTCAGGCTACTACTGAGGCGACAACTCAGGCTACAACTGAGGCTACAACTCAGGCTACAACTGAGGCAACAACTCAGGCGACAACTCAGGCTACAACTCAGGCGACGACTCCGGCTACAACTGAGGCAACAACTCAGGCTACAACTGAGGCTACAACTGAGGCAACAACTCAGGCTACAACTCAGGCTACGACTCAGGGTACTACTGAGGCGACAACTCAGGCTACAACTGAGGCTACAACTCAGGCTACAACTGAGGCTACAACTCAGGCTACAACTGAGGCAACAACTCAGGCTACAACTCAGGCTACAACTGAGGCAACAACTCAGGCTACAACTCAGGCTACAACTGAGGCTACAACTCTGGCGACAACTCAGGCGACAACTCCGGCTACAACTCAGGCTACAACTCTGGCGACAACTCAGGCGACAACTCCGGCTACAACTGAGGCTACAACTCAGGCTACAACTGAAGCAACAACTCAGGCTACAACTCAGGTGACAACTCAGGCGACAACTCAGGCGACAACTCCGTCGACCACTCCGGTTACAACTCAGGCTACAACTACGGCTACAACTGAGGCTACAACTGAAGCTACAACTCAGGCTACAACTAAGGCTACAACTGAGGCAACAACTCAGGCTACAACTCAGGCGACAACTCCGGCGACAACTCAGGCTACCACTCAGGCTACAACTCAGGCGACAACTCAGGCTACAACTCAGGCTCCAACTCAGGCGACAACTCAGGCGACAACTCCGGCTACAACTCAGGCTACAACTCAGGCTACAACTCAGGCTACAACTCAGGCTACAACTCAGGCGACAACTCAGGCGACAACTCAGGCTACAACTCAGGCTACAACTCAGGCTACAACTGAGGCTACAACTCAGGCTACAACTCAGGCTACAACTCAGGCTACAACTCAGGCTACAACTGAGGCTACAACTCAGGCGACAACTCAGGCGACAACTCCGGCGACCACTCCGGCTACAACTGAGGCTACAACTCAGGCTACAACTGAGGCAACAACTCAGGCTACAACTCAGGCGACAACTCAGGCGACAACTCAGGCTACAACTCAGGCTACAACTCAGGCGACAACTCAGGCGACAACTCAGGCGACCACTCCGGCTACAACTGAGGCGACAACTCAGGCTACAACTCAGGCTACAACTCAGGCTACAACTGAGGCTACAACTCAGGCTACAACTGAGGCAACAACTCAGGCTACAACTCAGGCTACAACTCAGGCGACAACTCAGGCTACAACTCAGGCGACAACTCAGGCTACAACTGAGGCTACAACTCAGGCGACAACTCAGGCGACAACTCAGGCTACAACTGAGGCTACAACTCAGGCTACAACTCAGGCTACAACTCAGGCTACAACTCAGGCTACCACTCAGGCTACAACTCAGGCGACAACTCAGGCGACAACTCAGGCTACAACTGAGGCTACAACTGAGGCTACAACTGAGGCAACAACTCAGGCTACAACTCAGGCTACAACTCAGGCTACAACTCAGGCAACAACTCAGGCTACAACTCAGGCGACAACTCCGGCGACCACTCCGGCTACAACTGAGGCTACAACTCAGGCTACAACTGAGGCAACAACTGAGGCTACAACTCAGGCTACAACTCAGGCGACAACTCAGGCTACAACTGAGGCGACAACTCAGGCTACAACTCAGGCTACAACTCAGGCTACAACTCAGGCTACAACTCAGGCTACAACTCAGGCTACAACTGAGGCGACAACTCAGGCTACAACTCAGGCTACAACTCAGGCGACAACTCCGGCACACTCCGGCTACAACTCAGGCTACAACTCCGGCTACAACTGAGGCTACAACTGAGGCTACAACTCAGGCGACAACTCCGGCTACAACTGAAGCTACAACTCAGGCTACAACTGAGGCTACAACTGAGGCAACAACTCAGCCGACAACTCAGGCGACAACTGAGGCAACAACTCAGGCTACAACTCAGGCGACAACTCCGGCGACCACTCCGGCTACAACTGAGGCAACAACACAGGCTACGACTCAGGCTACTACTGAGGCGACAACTCAGGCTACAACTGAGGCTACAACTGAGGCAACAACTCAGGCTACAACTCAGCCTACCACTCAGGCTACGACTCAGGCTACTACTGAGGCGACAACTCAGGTGACAACTCAGGCGACAACTCAGGTGACAACTCAGGCTACAACTCTGGCGATAACTCAGGCTACAACTCAGGCTACAACTGAGGCAACAACTCAGGCTACAACTCAGGCTACCACACAGGCTACGACTCAGGCTACTACTGAGGCGACAACTCCGGCTACAACTGAGGCTACAACTCAGGCTACAACTGAGGTAACAACTCAGGCTACAACTGAGGCTACAACTGAGGCAACAACTCAGGCTACAACTCAGGCGACAACTCCGGCGACAACTCAGGCTACCACTCAGGCTACAACTCAGGCGACAACTCCGGCGACCACTCCGGCTACAACTGAGGCTACAACTCAGGCTACAACTGAGGCTACAACTCAGGCTACAACTCAGGCTACAACTCAGGCTCCAACTCAGGCGACAACTCAGGCGACAACTCCGGCGAACACTCCGGCTACAACTGAGGTTACAACTCCGGCTACAACTGAGGCTACAACTCAGGCTACAACTCAGGCTACAACTCAGGCGACAACTCCGGCTACAACTGAGGCTACAACTGAGGCTACAACTCAGGCGACAACTCCGGCTACAACTGAAGCTACAACTCAGGCTACAACTGAGGCTACAACTGAGGCAACAACTCAGCCGACAACTCAGGCGACAACTCCGGCGACCACTCCGGTTACAACTGAGGCTACAACTCAGGCGACAACTCAGGCGACAACTCCAGCGACCACTCCGGCTACAACTCTGGCGACAACTCAGGCGACAACTCCGGCTACAACTGAGGCTACAACTCAGGCTACAACTGAGGCTACAACTCAGGCTACAACTCAGGCTCCAACTCAGGTGACAACTCAGGCGACAACTCAGGCGACAACTCAGGTGACAACTCAGGCTACAACTCTGGCGACAACTCAGGCGACAACTCCGGCTACAACTGAGGCTACAACTCAGGCTACAACTGAGGCTAAAACTCAGGCTACAACTCAGGCTACAACCCAGGCTCCAACTCAGGTGACAACTCAGGCGACAACTCAGGCGACAACTCCGGCGACCACTCCGGCTACAACTGAGGCTACAACTCTGGCGACAACTCAGGCTACAACTCAGGCGACAACTCAGGCGACAACTCCGTCGACGACTCCGGCTACAACTGAGGTTACAACTCCTGCTACAACTGAGGCTACAACTCAGGCTACAACTGAGGCTACAACTGAGGCTACAACTGAAGCTACAACTCAGGCTACAACTGAGGCTACAACTGAGGCAACAACTCCGGCTACAACTGAGGCTACAACTCAGGCTACAACTGAGGCAACAACTCAGGCTACAACTCAGGCTACAACTCAGGCGACAACTCAGGCTACAACTGAGGCAACAACTCAGGCTACAACTCAGGCTACAACTCAGGCGACAACTCCGGCTACAACTGAGGCTACAACTCTGGCGACAACTCAGGCTACAACTCAGGCGACAACTCAGGCGACAACTCCGTCGACGACTCCGGCTACAACTGAGGTTACAACTCCTGCTACAACTGAGGCTACAACTCAGGCTACAACTGAGGTTACAACTGAGAGTACAACTGAAGCTACAACTCAGGCTACAACTGAGGCTACAACTGAGGCAACAACTCAGGCTACAACTCAGGCGACAACTCAGGCGACAACTCAGGCGACAACTCCGGCGACCACTCCGGCTACAACTGAGGTTACAACTCCGGCTACAACTGAGGCTACAACTCAGGCGACAACTCAGGCGACAACTCAGGCGACAACTCCGGCGACCACTCCGGCTACAACTGAGGCTACAACTGAGGTTACAACTCCGGCTACAACTGAGGCTACAACTGAGGCAACAACTCAGGCTACAACTGAGGCTACAACTGAGGCAACAACTCAGGCTACAACTCAGGCTACGACTCAGGGTACTACTGAGGCGACAACTCTGGCTACAACTGAGGCTACAACTGAGGCTACAACTGAGGCAACAACTCAGGCTACAACTCAATCTACCACTCAAGCTACTACTGAGGCGACAACTCCGGCTACAACTGAGGCTACAACTCAGGCTACAACTGAGGCAACAACTCAGGCTACAACTCAGGCTACAACTCAGGCGACAACTCCGGCTACAACTGAGGCTACAACTCAGGCTACAACTCAGGCTACAACTGAAGCAACAACTCAGGCTACAACTCAGGTGACAACTCAGGCGACAACTCAGGCGACAACTCCGTCGACCACTCCGGCTACAACTGAGGTTACAACTCCTGCTACAACTGAGGCAACAACTCAGGCTACAACTCAATCTACCACTCAAGCTACTACTGAGGCGACAACTCCGGCTACAACTGAGGCTACAACTCTGGCGACAACTCAGGCGACAACTCCGGCTACAACTCAGGCTACAACTCTGGCGACAACTCAGGCGACAACTCCGGCTACAACTGAGGCTACAACTCAGGCTACAACTGAAGCAACAACTCAGGCTACAACTCAGGTGACAACTCAGGCGACAACTCAGGCGACAACTCCGTCGACCACTCCGGCTACAACTGAGGCGACAACTCAGGCTACAACTCAGGCGACAACTCCGGCTACAACTGAGGTTACAACTCCTGCTACAACTGAGGCTACAACTCAGGCTACAACTGAGGCAACAACTCAGGCGATAACTCAGGCGACAACTCAGGCGACAACTCAGGCTACCACTCAGGCTACAACTCAGGCGACAACTCAGGCGACAACTCCGGCGACCACTCCGGCTACCACTCAGGCTACAACTCAGGCTACAACTGAGGCAACAACTCAGGCTACAACTCAGGCGACAACTCAGGCGACAACTCAGGCTACCACTCAGGCTACAACTCAGACGACAACTCAGGCGACAACTCCGGCGACCACTCCGGCTACAACTGAGGCTACAACTCAGGCTACAACTCAGGCTACAACTGAGGCAACAACTCAGGCTACAACTCAGGCGACAACTCAGGCGACAACTCAGGCTACCACTCAGGCTACAACTCAGGCGACAACTCAGGCGACAACTCCGGCGACCACTCCGGCTACAACTGAGGCGACAACTCAGGCTACAACTCAGGCTACAACTCAGGCGACAACTCCGGCTACAACTGAGGCTACAACTCTGGCGACAACTCAGGCGACAACTCCGGCTACAACTGAGGCTATAACTCAGGCAACAACTCAGGCGAAAACTCAGGCGACAACTCAGGCGACAACTCCGGTGACCACTCCAGCTACAACTGAGGCAACAACTCCGGCTACAACTGAGGCTACAACTCAGGCTACAACTCAGGCTACAACTCAGGCTACAACTCAGGCTACAACTGAGGCAACAACTGAGGCTACAACTGAGGCTACAACTCCAGCTACAACTCAGGCTACAACTCAGGCTACAACTGAGGCTACAACTGAGGCTACAACTCCAGCTACAACTCAGGCTACAACTCAGGCTACAACTGAGGCTACAACTCAGGCTACAACTCAGGCTACAACTCAGGCTACAACTGAGGCGACAACTGAGGCGACAACTCCACTGACAACTCCGGCTACTACTGATGACACCACTCCGGCACAAACAACAGCTGCACCTACGACTGTAGTAGTTATAATAATAAAAGTGACTTTTAGATCTCTTCAATCCACATTTACAGATGATTTGAATGATCCATCATCTGAAGCTTTCCTGAATCGATCTGCAATGATAAGGAAACAGGTAAGTCTCACCCTTTGAATACAACCTGTTGGTTCAACTTCTGAATTATTTGATCACAGAGCTCAATCACCCAATCAAAGAACTGAATACTTCATAGAAAGTAAACATACTTGAAATGTAAAAAAAATCATGTATTCAAATTTCCAGGAGGAATTAATGAAGGAGTCATCAAGTGGAATATATGAAAATAAATAAAACAAATCCTCCAGCTCAGTGTAAAACTGTTCTCATATACACTCAGTTCAATGTTTCAAGGCAAAAGTAAAAAGTGTTTCAAGTGTGTTTACTGCAGTTAGTCGTGTTGTTTCAGATTGCAAAAAACTGAATTGCCCTCTGGTCACTTCTCCCTTTCCAAGAAAACACATTACTGCAGACTCTCAGGCATTTCAGAAAACTACATAAAAACGCTTTCTGTAGAGCCAGTATTTGATTTGTCCTTTCTGGGCTACTGTACAAACATTGTGTTTCAACACGGCGTACTACGTGAAGAAGATCTTTTCCTATATCGACATGAAGGACTCATTCTAAGCAAACGAAAACACACTGATTCTTAGTTTGAGGTGATTTGAGACTAAACTAGTACTACTCTACTACTGATAGATCCCCCACAAACCTACACACTGGTCGTTTGAATACTGTCTAATATTCATTTCTGTTTCTGCAGCTTGAACCTTTTCATAGAAGAAGATTTCCCTCCTTCGTGTCCATAATAGTGGTGTCATTCAGGTAAAGTGTTGAGAGATACATTGTTACAATTGTTACAATTCAATAATAGTTGCTTAAATCTAACACTTCAAACTATATTTTTTGTTTCCCCTTCTGCAGTTCTGGATCAGTCATCAACAACATTGAACTGAACTTTAATAACAATGCAACAGCTCCTAGTGAAGATGAGGTTAAAGAACCTTTGACCGAAGCAGCTTTAAACGTCACCGGCTTCGACATTGAAACCGCCTCAATCTCTGTTAACGTCACATGTAAGCAATAATGAGTGCTACTTGATCAAAAATGTCAAAAGTTGCACAAAGGATTGTCAAACTAATGTTTTGTTTCACTGCCACTACAACAGCAGCAACTACAACTGCAGCAACTACAACTGCAGCAACTACAACTAGAGCAACTACAACAGCTGCAACTACAACAGCTGCAACTACAACAGCTGCAACTACAACTGCCGCTCCTACAACTGCAGCAACTACAACTGCAGCAACTACAACTTCAAGTGGAGTAAGCCACAAGATCAGTCTCACCACCGCATGCTGCCTGGTAGCGTTGGCATGGTTACTGTCAAGCCAACAATGGCATTAGTGCTGATTTCCATTTGAATTTCCATCAATACATGAATGCCATCACTGGTATGAAAAGTGACTTGCAGTCAAAGTCTTGTACAGCTTCGTCTTATTATTGTAAACCCAGGGATGTTGGAAGATAATTACACAATTATAAATTACTTTTGCTTTTGTGAGCACTGAGCTTTAGCAATATTTATCATGATGACAGTTACTAATGCTATCCTGTTTAGGCTTCTTTACGGTAATGCTATGCATATATGTCAAAATAATGCACTGTCAATATTCTTATTTATACAAAGTGTATTTATGTAATCATGCGTCGGTGTATTCTGTAAAACTTCTTGCATTTTGTACAATTTCTGTCAAAAACTTTGCAATGATCAGAATACACAATCTTTGAGGAATGGAAATCGTCTCTCGTGTCATGTTTTGCAATTTTGGTGGTTAAAAAGAAAATGTATCAGGATTTAAAATAAAAAATCATCCAACCGATAAACCCAGCACAGTGTTTCCATCCCTTTTCCAGAAAGTAGCATTATGAACCCAAACATATCAAATGAGCGTAAAGATCAAACATGGTCATTGATAGTACTCTCAGCTGTCAGCCAGCAGCTTGTAGAAGACTCCGGTGACGAGCATCGAGTTTAAGGAAAGAAATAGACGCAGGCAGGCAGGTAGCCCGACCAATCACAACACCAGGCCCATGAAAACCATTGGACCAGCTTATTCCTGTCCTACGACAGCCTTACATACCAGAGATTTATATTCTCACAGCATTTCATTCATTGATGGCAGGATGTAATGACGGTTTTAACAGAAATGTCAAAAATGTGTTTTTGAAGAAGACCAATCTGCCTTTGTTTAAAGCAGTAGTAATGTTGACAGAGATTCAAACACTGCCGTGTCATTTCCTGTGGATACGTTTCAATATCAGCTGGTCTCAGCCTTTGTTGTGTCAGGGAATCAGCTTTGTTCAAAAAGACAGAACTGGGAGTGGTGCATTGTTTACTTTGCCTCTGAGATTCTTCTTTATTCAAACAACATATTGTTCCTAAATCACCTGAAACTCAAAGTAACCACCAGCATCAAGACCAGCATCAATGATGTCAGTTAGCTTTACGTAATGGCTCTCACCAAAAAGAAGCATGTTAATGCTGCAGAAGACGTGAGGCTACCACAGTTAGTATAATCTTCTCCTTAAAGGTTCTTAGAAACTTGTCATTTACTCAAGTGGTCAATAATAAGTCATAATCATTGAGACATTTGACTTCAACATGAAGTCTTTATGAGCTGCTCAGTTAGTAAAGTTGACAGTGAAAGAACATTTTAATTTCACTGGAGTAAAAGGTGCAATAGTGTGCCCTTTGCTCTAGCACTAACTCTTTCATTACTACTCTGTCAAAATAATGTGAAGTTATACATTCACTGATCTTATTTATGAAGGGATTTTATCAATATTCTGAATATGTAGCAGAACCACCTCTATGAACCTCAAATAAATGTCAACATCTTGTAAATGAGCCACTGTTGGAGCTTTTGAGGGCGCTACCGAGCACCTCGAGGCTACAGATGCTCAGCGTAGGAAGCACTATGATCAACGTGTGCGAGATGTCCCCCTGCAAGAGGGTCAGGTGGTCCACCTCCGGGATGTTGGAGTCAGAGGCCGTCATAAGATCCAAGACATCTGGAGAATACCAAGTGCTGAGGGCCCCAGCAGTTGGAGGATCGGCGTACACCATTGCCCCGATGAACGACCCTCAGAAGGTAAAACATGTCCATCGTTCACTCATAAAAAGTAAATTGGCTCGTGTGAATAACTGTCCTAGTGAGCCAACCCAAGAGACAGAACCCCCTCCCATGGATGAGTCTTCGCTGGATGGTGAATGGTTACCGCTGGTTCCTAGACGTACTACTGCACCTGTCCATTGCCAACCAAATCTGCATGCTCATGCCTCTCCATCAAATCAGCCAAAGGCAATGGTGCCACGTTCTTCAAGTCAGCACCAGGCAAATCAAGTACCGGGTCCAGTCGAGGCTCTTCCAGGTAACGGGGAGACACGAGAAGGACCACACGTACCAATGCTGGGAGGCATCCTAACCTCCATCACCTGCCCCAGAACGCCGGGACTAGGTCAGTGGGGGCTACGAACTCTCAGGTACCTGTGCCTTGTGTTTCTGACATTTTTAGGCCCTGGCAGTCGGTCCCAATCGTTAGGACGACGATTCAAAGACTAGGGTGTAGATTGTAGTCAGGAATGCTCCCCAGAAGAAGAAGTGTAGGTTGTGAACGCAGCCCTCCGGCCAGCTCCTCCCCAATCAGTGCCCGTATATAGAAGGCACCTGTTGTCATGGCCTCAGTCCCTTTTGGCCCCTGTCCCGGATCATGGTTCACCTGCTGCTGTTTTGCACCTTGTTTTGTTGCCTCTATTTCACTTGTTTTGTTGCCTCTATTTCACTTGTTTTGTTGCCTCTATTTCACTTGTTTTGTTGCCTCTATTTCACCTGTTTTGTTGCCTCTATTTCACCTGTTTTGTTGCCTCTATTTCACTTGTTTTGTTGCCTCTATTTCACTTGTTTTGTTGCCTCTATTTCACTTGTTTTGTTGCCTCTATTTCACTTGTTTTGTTGCCTCTATTTCACTTGTTTTGTTGCCTCTATTTCACCTGTTTTGTTGCCTCTATTTCACTTGTTTTGTTGCCTCTATTTCACTTGTTTTGTTGCCTCTATTTCACTTGTTTTGTTGCCTCTATTTCACTTGTTTTGTTGCCTCTATTTCACTTGTTTTGTTGCCTCTATTTCACCTGTTTTGTTGCCTCTATTTCACTTGTTTTGTTGCCTCTATTTCACTTGTTTTGTTGCCTCTATTTCACTTGTTTTGTTGCCTCTATTTCACCTGTTTTGTTGCCTCTATTTCACTTGTTTTGTTGCCTCTATTTCACTTGTTTTGTTGCCTCTATTTCACTTGTTTTGTTGCCTCTATTTCACCTGTTTTGTTGCCTCTATTTCACCTGTTTTGTTGCCTCTATTTCTCCTGTTTTGTTGCCTCTATTTCACCTGTTTTGTTGCCTCTATTTCACTTATTTTGTTGCCTCTATTTCACCTATTTTGTTGCCTCTATTTCACTTGTTTTGTTGCCTCTATTTCTCCTGGACAGGGTCCACCTGGACAGGGTCCTCCTGGACAGGGTCCTCCTGGACAGGGTCCTCCTGGACTGGGTTCACCTGGACAGGGTCCTCCTGGACAGGGTCCTCCTGGACAGGGTTCACCTGGACAGGGTCCTCCTGGACAGGGTCCTCCTGGACAGGGTCCACCTGGACAGGGTCCTCCTGGACAGGGTTCACCTGGACAGGGTCCATCTGGACAGGGTCCTCCTGGACAGGGTCCACCTGGACAGGGTCCACCTGGACAGGGTTCACCTGGACAGGGTCCTCCTGGACAGGGTCCACCTGGACAGGGTCCACCTGGACAGGGTTCACCTGGACAGGGTTCTCCTGGACAGGGTCCACCTGGACAGGGTTCACCTGGACAGGGTTCTCCTGGACAGGATCCTCCTGGACAGGTGTCCAGTGTATATCAGGGCTCACATAGAGACAGACAACCATTCACACTCACATTCACACCTAGGGGCAGTTTAGAGCCTCCAGTTAGCCTGAGTTGCATGTCTCTGGACTGTGGGACATCTTATACAATATTGTTAATTATGTTCTTTATATATAGTTATTTTCTTGCATTTATTCCCATTGCATGTCACTAGAAATCTCATTTTGTCTGTTTGTCATAACGTATTGTCACACTGGTGGAACTTGGCTCAACATTAGGTGGAATGCACCGGTGACCTTTTTCACAGGACAAAAGAAGGGAAAGAAATGACAGCTGACGTGCTTTGGTTTGGGGATTGTACAACAACATGTCTGCAGCTGCAGCAGCAACAACAGCCGCTCCTTCGCCTGCAGACACTTTGTTGCGCCGAGCTCGAGGGCGCAACAAAGGAGGGAAGCGCACACTGGGCTTCGCATCTAGAATTTATTAAAGTAACTACTGAATGAACTGACATTTGTATGGAATCTTAACAGCTGTACAAACTACAGTATAAATTACTACAGCTATTACAAAAAAAAACTAATTAGATTTGGGCTGCACAAAACCATGAAAATGCTCAGCAACATTTGTGTTTATTTTTCAATCAATTAATGAAGTTCAGCCATTTCCCTGACTTCAGAGCTCAAAGACCCTTCAGCGTCAACAGCTGCCTCCAGCTAATGAGCAACGAACACAAACTAGTTAGCACATTGGCCTTGACCTAGAGTTTTAATATAAAATCAAATGAGTAATGCTAGTTATATCCGGTGAAGATATTGTTGGAGGCTAATTCAGTGGTTTATTTTAATTTTTATCATGAATGTAATAAATACCAACCGCTTCTTTTAATTTCGTCATGGTCTCATCTTAGTTTCTTTCTGCTCAGCAGAATTCTTATTGTGCGGTTGTGGAAATAGGACACAGAGTTATGCCATAAATCAACTTGTACGTCACAGGATTGTCAAACATGTTTGATTGACAGGTGATTCAGAGGAAGACAGGGACAGACTACGGAGCCGAAGACGTCACTGAAACTAAAGGAATGCATCCTGATAATACATTTTATAAATAGCAGCAGGACAGGTGGTCACTGCCTATTAATTAAGCTACAGGATAATGTAAGCTCAATTTGAAAGAAAAATACAAAACTGAAAAGAAAAATATTATTAATGTGGTTCAAGACACTTGATAATAAACATAAACCAGACAAACCTGGACTTTAACCTAACATCAACACTCAGCTTTAATCTCCACTGCCAGGGTCAAATTTGATTCAAATAGATTTGCATAACAAATAGATCATCAGGCGATGGAGTGCCACAGGCTACAGAAGCAGGAGATCTCCCATCATGTGAGGCCACGCTGCAAGATGAGCTGAATACCTTCTCTATGATATTCCCCGTCACTGTCACATGTATTGACACATCACTGTGTTTCCACCTGCTTCAACAGCCACCATCACCTTTGTCCCTAGAAGAGACTGCAGTGTCTCAACTATTAGCCTGTGGGCCTCAACCCCATTGTGATGAATTGCTTTGAGAAACTGGTTCTACCGCATTTGAAAAACAATATCCTACCCGGCCTAATCCTCAGTAGTTTGTCCTCAACCCTTCCAAGTAATCTTAAACATGTACACAAATCCTCCCAGAATAGACGCCTGGTCTATAGGGGAGAATTACTCCATTACTCGGGTTTTAGAGGAATGCAGAAGCAAATGATCACCTTTGAGTGAACAGTGACTATTGTACGAGAGCATTAATGTTCATAACTTAGTGGCTGACACCAGGTATCCATTGGTTTGGACTTGTGTGATCTGCAAGAGGTAAATACGAGTTGTTTATTGTCTTTTATACTGTGAATAAATGTTATGGTGTAAAACAATGTTGTGTTACTAATCACGAGGAGCCTTTTCTTTTATTGCTTGTGTGAACAAGTGAAGCGGCCACTCCCATTTCAGGCCTCTACCTTCCCAGCCAGGACTCAGGCCTGCAACAGGGTTGTTATTGAGTGTGTGTGAGAAAGTGTGTGTTTGTGAGTGTGTGTGAGAGTGTGGGTTACATTTTCAATTCAGTGTATCTTGTATAGCCCAAAATCACAAATTACAAATTCTCCTCAGAGGGCTTTATAATCTGTACACAACGATATCCTCTGTCCCAGAACCTCTCATCGGTTCAGGAAAAACTCCCAAAACCCAGAGAAAAAGGGAAGAAACCTTCAGGAGAGACACAGATGAGGATCCTCTATCAGGATGGACAGAAGTACAATAGAAGTCATGTGTACAGAATGAACAACATAACACATTCAATGCATATGACATAATGATTCATATAATGAGAGTAGTAGCATGATGAAGTTACAACACATTCAATGCATATGACATAATGATTCATATAATGAGAGTAGTAGCATGATGAAGTTACAACACATTCAATGCATATGACATGATTCATATGAGAGTAGAGCATGATGAAGTTACAACTTTGATATGACATGATTCATATAATGAGGTAGTAGCATGATGAAGTTACAACACATTCAATGCATATGACATAATGATTCATATAATGAGAGTAGTAGCATGATGAAGTTACAACACATTCAATGCATATGACATAATGATTCATATAATGAGAGTAGTAGCATGATGAAGTTACAACACATTCAATGCATATGACATAATGATTCATATAATGAGGTAGTAGCATGATGAAGTTACAACACATTCAATGCATATGACAATGATTCATATAATGAGTAGCATGATGAAGTTACAACACATTCAATGCATATGACAATGATTCATATAATGAGAGTAGTAGCATGATGAAGTTACAACACATTCAATGCATATGACATAATGATTCATATAATGAGAGTAGTAGCATGATGAAGTTACAACACATTCAATGCATATGACATAATGATTCATATAATGAGAGTAGTAGTATGATGAAGATGTTACTATAATGCCTCTTATAACCTCTTCTGGTTTCACAGAAGAGGAGCTTGATAGCTGAAGACTAATAAGGGTAATATGGTACTATGACTCTCTAGTGGGGTAATATGGTACTATGAGCTCTCTACTGGGGTAATATGTACTGTACTCTCTAGTGGGGTAATATGGTACTATGAGCTCTCTAGTGGGGTAATATGGTACTATGAGCTCTCTAGTGGGGTAATATGGTACTGTAAGCTCTCTAGTGGGGTAATATGGTACTATGAGCTCTCTAGTGGGGTAATATGGTACTATAAGCTCTCTAGTGGGGTAATATGGTACTATGAGCTCTCTAGTGGGGTAATATGGTACTGTAAGCTCTCTAGTGGGGTAATATGGTACTATGAGCTCTCTACTGGGGTAATATGGTACTGTAAGCTCTCTAGTGGGGTAATATGGTACTATGAGCTCTCTAGTGGGGTAATATGGTACTATGAGCTCTCTAGTGGGGTAATATGGTACTATGAGCTCTCTAGTGGGGTAATATGGTACTATGAGCTCTCTAGTGGGGTAATATGGTACTATGAGCTCTCTAGTGGGGTAATATGGTACTATGAGCTCTCTAGTGGGGTAATATGGTACTATGAGCTCTCTAGTGGGGTAATATGGTACTATGAGCTCTCTAGTGGGGTAATATGGTACTATGAGCTCTCTAGTGGGGTAATATGGTACTGTGAGCTCTCTAGTGGGGTAATATGGTACTATGAGCTCTCTAGTGGGGTAATATGGTACTATGAGCTCTCTAGTGGGGTAATATGGTACTGTGAGCTCTCTAGTGGGGTAATATGGTACTATGAGCTCTCTAGTGGGGTAATATGGTACTATGAGCTCTCTAGTGGGGTAATATGGTACTATGAGCTCTCTAGTGGGGTAATATGGTACTATGAGCTCTCTAGTGGGGTAATATGGTACTATGAGCTCTCTAGTGGGGTAATATGGTACTATGAGCTCTCTAGTGGGGTAATATGGTACTATAATATCTATCTATCTATCTAACAGCTGTAAGGTCCGTTATTTAGCCACCCTCTTTATTGTTCCTGTGTATTAACTTCAAAGTACACGATAACGTGATATAGGATCAGTGCACAGACTTGCCTCCTCAGCGATCAGCAAGCCAACATGTTGGGCTGCATCAGAGGCTTCCCCCTCCTGCTCACGTATCGGAACAACTCGGACTTTACTTCTGCTTATTGCAACAATGACGCTGCAATTCTTCATATGGAAAAATCTGTATTTTCCACTGACTTTGAGGTTGAGAAAATAATACAAGTACATATTCACCATTTATCAAATATGGTCATTTCATACTGGTTCATATTGATGTCACAAATTAACATTTCAGAAGAATATTAGAAGAAAACTGAAGATGCTTTTCTTTTGATGTGCCCATATTTCGTTGTGTACCTGTCTTGTGTCATCTATCTTTAAACACCATGTACAACATTAGTTCTGTATGTCTCAATATGCAATTCTCTTTATTTCTTTTATTTACTCCCACGCTATTACGATGCACTAGAGATCTATATCTATTTGTTCGTCATAACTTAGTTTCACACTGGTGGAACTTCTTTCGACATTCCTGCAGGTGGAATGCAAATAGGACAAAAGAAGGGAGGGAGCCATGATTCTGAGCCAAGAAACTGACAGCTGATATTCTGTATCCTGTCATTGGCCTTTGCTCAGCAACAGGTTATTTCTAAAAAAAGATAGCGTGTATGAATCATGTCCTTAGCCTTTATTCCATGTCAATGGAAAGGCGTGTATTGATGCGTCCAGTAGCGGGCTGTGCATTTCACACCAAGGCCTTCAGGTCTGTCCTCCACAGTCCTCCCTGAATGAATCCACCTCTTAATACCATCATTGTGACGCCACGGCTCTAGAACCTATACATTTAGACAGAAACGCATCATAACTAGGCGTTGCATCACCTTAACGTAGCGTAGTCCGTCTTGAAAATGGCGTTGTTTGTATTTCTGCGACCAAATCTATCTCTTCTCCTCCATCAGCCATTGTGGGTTAAAAAAATAACACAAAAACAATCTATATCTACACGAGTTAACGCTAGCTCCTTCAGGTCGCCACAGGTTGCTAGCTCCGCCTCTCACCAGCGGCATCCAATCAGAAGACGTGCCCGTGCTGACGTCATTGTACGCCTGCATGCTGGCCCCGGTGTCGCCAACTCTAAATCTGATTGGTTAACACCACAGTTTAGATTCCGTTAGCTTTAAGCTACAGACGCCAGCACTGTTGATTCTGAAGGCCTCAGGGCAGAGTTCTTGTTCCCTAGCAACACATGACGGCTGGAATCTGATTGGATAAGAGCTCTGACGTAAAGACCAGCCCTCCGCTCTCGACCTGAGGCTGGAAGCAGCGCGACCAAAAGAAAAGCTATGAAATGAAGAGCATAGACTATGGGGAATAATTTAATAAATAAAATGTATATTCTGATGATGTTTAGGCCAGCAGAGAAGGCCTTGCTGGCCCTGACGGCCCGCCACTGGATGCGTCACTTAAGGCGAAAGGTTTGCAATGTGACAGATGACCTGGACCCAATTAAAAGACACTGACATCGTTAGAAACACCAGAAGCAGATAGAAAGGGGACATTTAGAACTCTTCCTCTTATATCTTTTTATTTAAGTAAATACATTATTAGGTCTTTATGTAAGAAAGGAGGAGGGTCCATAGAGGTAGAGGAGGTGGCTCCTTGTCTTTTTTTGAGAGGCAAGATGGAGGTCAAATTATAAATAAGAGTAATTCTCTTCTATCAATGAGTGGATTGTGTGTTCAGGAGGGAGTTTAATCCTCTCTTGTAGAGTTTCAGTCAGCACCATCAGACTTGGAGCAAACAGTGTGAGATAGCTACTTACCACCACCAGCTGGGACGCTCACTGACTCATAATGGGCAACTTTCAATTTGAGCAAAAGTTAAAATTGTAATTATACTTTGGTTAATCCATGAGTCTATTTGATGTCATTCATCCTGGTACAAGGGGTGTTAATTAATATGATATCATGAATAATTATTATTATATACTGCTGGGAAGTACTGAAAAAGTGTTGTATAGAAACCAATAATCTTATGCTGGATCCTCCATACTGGTTTTCCATCATATTTCCATATTATGGCCGGTGTGATCATGAAATCATAGCATTAACCTGTTGCCGTTCCGACGGCCCGTGGGAACAGCAGGTACAATCAACGCCTCTGTCAGGCAACAACAAACAAACAAACAATATCAAAATCCAGGCAACTCCCCCATGAAGCCTCGTAGTGATCCACCAATCGATAACATTACGACTTGTTACGTTGGCAAAGGTCCAGACGATCCAATCTAGTAAAATATTTAGTCCAAATTACATTATTACATCAAAAAATACCCTCGGACTGCTGTTGCATCATTTCAAATTAGGATAATCTGGATATAGGATAAGATACCTCTCAGTGAATCTGGATATAGGATAGGATACCTCTCAGTGAATCTGGGTATGGGATAGGATAGGATACCTCTCAGTGAATCTGGGTATGGGATAGGATAGGATACCTCTCAGTGAATCTGGATATGGGATAGGATACCTCTCAGTGAATCTGGATATGGGATAGGATACCTCTCAGTGGATCTGGGTATGGGATAGGATAGGATACCTCTCTGTGAATCTGGATATAGGATAGGATAGGATTCCTCTCAGTGAATCTGGATATATGGGATAAGATACCTCTCAGTGAATCTGGATATGGGATAGGATAGGATTCCTCTCAGTGAATCTGGATATGGGATAGGATAAGATACCTCTCAGTGAATCTGGATATGGGATAGGATAGGATACCTCTCAGTGAATCTGGATATGGGATAGGATACCTCTCAGTGTCTCCTTTCATTAGAGCCAAGTGTTCAAGACTAGTAGCCTTTTTAGCCTCGGTATGTGACCATGGTTACCAAGGGTCCTTTGGAGTCTCCCAATGGCCTTTTTTGGAAAACGCCTAGACATTCCCTTAGAAAAATATGTGTAGAATATTAATTTTCTGTGGTATTGTTATCAAATTTGAACTTGGACTAGGTAAGGCTTCATGCTGTAGTGCCATTGTGCTTTCCATCTCATAAGTCACAGTTATAGTCATCTGCAGGCATCTGTCTGCAAAACCATGCATGTACTCCAAATGGGTCAAGAACAGCTTTCGATTTACTTTGAGTATGCCTTGGATAGGCGATTTAGGCAAATTAAACAGGAATGTGAAGAATAGAGTACATTGTGTAGTCTTAAAAAGGTGTAAAAAGGCATTTAACATGGTAAACCCTAAGGAAAACCTGTATAGTCAACTGCAGTTTACTTGTTTTTATTAAAATATTTAATATATTATGATAAAAATCAGTTTATTTTCTGTTGTCAATATAAATATTTTTGCTTTGTACTTTAACTGTGTTGTATCTACATTCCATTGTTTGCTCTGACTTGCTGTCATGCTTGTAGAATTTCTTTCAACATTCAAGAGGAGGAATGCACCAGCTATTCACAGGACTAAAGAAGGGAGTGTGCTATGATGTTGAGCTGAAGGATTGAATGCTGCTTTTAGAAATATACTTCGTTTTCTCTTCAAAACAAGGTACACAGTAAAAGACATCCATGAGTGACGTCATTAGCCTTTCTTCCGTTTCTAGATAAAGGCCTTCGTGGATGAGGACTGTCACATAAGGTGAAAGGTTTGCAATACGACAGATGTGACCTGGACTGAATCACGAGACTCTGAAATAGTTTAAAACATTGAAAGCAGAAAGAGAGGCGAAGTTATAACTTTTCTTCTCACATCTTATCATTTTGGGTAAGTACAATCTTGAATCTATTCATAATACTGTCAGGACATAGGTCCATACAAACTGAAAGGGGGATTGTCGCCAGAGTTGGTTGTGCGCTCTTTGTTTGTGGTGTTTTTGTCAGCACCTTCTCACCTGGAGCAAACCCTCTACCTGCAGGAGTCAGGCAGCTGAGTGACCGACACTGTGTGTCAATGGAAGCAAAGGCTTCAATAAACTTCAATGATACATTTTACAGTGGTTCATCCACCAATACATTTTAGGCCACGTATCCAGATCCAGTTTGGGTTCATTTCATAAATGATATTGCTGAGAATAATTTCTATATAGTGCTGAGAAGTACTGAAAAAATGGGATGTCATAAATTATTGTTTTGTACTCTGATTTTACTATCATACATTTATATATTTACATCGATAACTTATGTATACATATATACAATATGTTTGTTTATTACATTTTTATCCTTATATTTCATCAAGCTCCACGTCACTAGAAATCAATTTTTATTTGTTTTTCCAAATGTAAATTCACACTGGTGGAACTCGAGTGAGAATCTCTCGGCAGCTGAAGCTTCGATTCGATTATTAAACAATTATCGATTGATCTTGTTTCTATACATGATTTATTTTTTCTCACTGCGATTATTTTCTATTTTTAAAACAGCATATTTGTAATGATTAATAATAAAAAAAAGATGAATTTACTTCCATAATCTTTTATTAATTCAATATGAGTAACAAATAGAAGAGCTGTGTAAACTGGAGCTTTACATTCCCAGCACTGCAAAGAGAACCAACAGGAACAGAAATAAAATGGGCCTGAAGCAGCACCTGGTAGTGAAAGAATCCAACATGTTCTGAGTCACGTGACATAACAAGCTGCTTATTCACTAATAAATAATATAGACTTCTCTTCAAACACATCCCCTGTTATAGGCAATGCGCATTCAGCTCTCGTACAAAAATACCGCTTTCTGGAACACGTGGTGAAACTGTCCAGTGATAAAGACTCAAGATTCTGTGCCGACGGATGTCCACAAACGACATGTTCCGAGATGAAAGGTGTAGCTCGGTTCCAAAGTGTGCAACATGGGGCGAATGCCTGCTTCTCAATGACTGAGTAGGGGCAAAAATCCGTGTCACAAAAAGGTGCAATCGAGTTCTTGATTCTCTTCGATCGTTCCGAATGGAAGAGGAAGCGGAATGCTTCCGTGCGGTATCTGTGAAGCCAGGGGGTGTCGGTCGGGTTGTGTCCATGTGCGGCTGCTCAGGCTGAGCCGTCCTCACCAGAACTAGTGTTTAGCCTCGTTTAGAGTATATTCATACATTATATATTAATCGTGTATTATGTCTGCTGCGTTCAGGGGCAGCCGGAAAGACTGGACAGTTGTTAACCCTCTGGGGTCTGAGGGCATTTTCCCGATTTTTACATATTTTCTTAAATTCACCTTCAAAGGCACTTGCATATGAGACATACCCATGTGTTGTATATGATAATTTACCGAACAATCTCAGATATCTATATAATGATGCACCAATTGTCCTAAGGATCTGTGTAAAGAGATAATTTGTCCATAAAGCTTAAAAATTGAAGTCTGAGTTTTGAAATCTTTTTTTTTTTAAAAACTTTACTGAAGTGGACGAACTGTTTTGGAGCTTGAAATTAGTTTACCAAAGTCTTACGTTCACAAAAGTGGTGGAATATATGGATTGTTGTGGCTGAATTTCTTCCTTTTATTGTGTATTCTGCTCGTTGAAGGCTAACTTCCTTAAAACCTAATTCTGTATAAACTTCACATCTATTTCCTATCTGACTGCTAGTGAGGCACCACAGGAACTCACTTATGGGACCTCAGTACTTAGTGACCACAGAATACCAGAGAGACTGGATCAAAGTTCAATTCACGTAGATTTATTTGCAATACACAGATTACAAATAACTCGAGTTGCTGTCCGGAAGTACAACCCACGAACATTCAGATTGACATAGTTTTTATAATGACACATTCTGATTCAGATTCAGCCCCCGGTCCCACCCCTTAGCCCCGCCCCTTAACCCCACCCCTTAGCCCCACCCCTTAACCCCGCCCCTTAACTCCGCCCACTGCGGCCATTTTGACCTCGTATTAGGTGACCTAATGTCTCACGCACGCCATTTTAACCAATTGACGCCGCCTCAATACAGAAACTGATTACTTCACTGTCTGCCTCATGTTTATTTTCCCTCGTCATAACCTTCAACTGCTACTAGTCATCATACCTAGTCCTTCCCTACTAGTCATCATACCTAGTCCTTCCCTACTAGTCATCATACCTAGTCCTTCCCTACTAGTCATAATACCTAGTCCTTCCCTACTAGTCATAATACCTAGTCCTTCCCTACTAGTCATAATACCTAGTCCTTCCCTACTAGTCATACCTAGTCCTTCCCTACTAGTCATAATACCTAGTCCTTCCCTACTAGTCATAATACCTAGTCCTTCCCTACTAGTCATACCTAGTCCTTCCCTACTAGTCATACCTAGTCCTTCCCTACTAGTCATCATACCTAGTCCTTCCCTACTAGTCATAATACCTAGTCCTTCCCTACTAGTCATCATACCTAGTCCTTCCCTACTAGTCATCATACCTAGTCCTTCCCTACTAGTCATAATACCTAGTCCTTCCCTACTAGTCATCATATCTAGTCCTTCCCTACTAGTCATAATATCTAGTCCTTCCCTACTAGTCATCATACCTAGTCCTTCCCTACTAGTCATCATACCTAGTCCTTCCCTACTAGTCATCATACCTAGTCCTTCCCTACTAGTCATAATACCTAGTCCTTCCCTACTAGTCATCATACCTAGTCCTTCCCTACTAGTCATCATACCTAGTCCTTCCCTACTAGTCATCATACCTAGTCCTTCCCTACTAGTCATCATACCTAGTCCTTCCCTACTAGTCATAATACCTAGTCCTTCCCTACTAGTCATAATACCTAGTCCTTCCCTACTAGTCATAATACCTAGTCCTTCCCTACTAGTCATAATACCTAGTCCTTCCCTACTAGTCATAATACCTAGTCCTTCCCTACTAGTCATAATACCTAGTCCTTCCCTACTAGTCATCATACCTAGTCCTTCCCTACTAGTCATCATATCTAGTCCTTCCCTACTAGTCATCATACCTAGTCCTTCCCTACTAGTCATAATATCTAGTCCTTCCCTAGCCCTTGGGGTGTGACTCATTAACCACCGGCTGGGGGCCAAGGCTCCATCTCTGCCGGCCCGCTCTAGAATGTTTCAGGTCACCGTGACCTTATCTCCAGCTGAGCCTTGTGTCAGAGAGCCGTCTGCAGGCTTCTCTAGATGCAGTTCCCTGTGTCTCCACTGTGCCCTCCCCTACTCAGCTGATCTCCTCAGACTAATTAAACACTGTTCTCTATGTGGGTCGCTTACAGATCTGGTTCATGTATGAAACTTATAATACTATGTCAGTGACTAACAGATACATCAAACTATGAATATTGTGCTCTTAATAAACCTAATATAGGTGTTAATGCGGCTTCATAGTTATCCTATGCGTGAGACATTTATTAAGCATGAACATGAAATATTTTCCTTCAACAGGATTAAATAGTAAATAAATGTATAATAAAATGTCTAGAATCAAATTTTGAAATATCGTTTTTTGAGTAGAAGTGTTGTCTGTCACTCTACTTCCACCAGCTGTCAGAGGGACTGAGATCAAATGGGACTGAGTCATTACTTCATCTACAGATCAAGCTTCATGGGATGTGTGCAGATGAAACATGAACATTACAACCGTTTTTGTTTTCAAACTATATCTCTGAAAGTACGTCTCTAACTGTAAACTTTCTCTTCGTACTTCCTCTCTTCTCTCTGAGCTCTCGATGCAGACTGAATGTAAACACAGTGTTTCTGTAGCGTGAGGTGGTGGGTAGGTCCTTAGGGATTTACTGAGTGTTCATTGGTTAGTTTCATACTGAATGTAAACACAGTGTTTCTGTAGCGTGAGGTGGTGGGTAGGTCCTTAGGGGTTTACTGAGTGTTCATTGGTTAGTTTCATACAAAATGTAGGCAGATACACAAATCCACAAATGAAGGTGAGAGGCGGAGCTCGACACCCACGAATCATACGACACGTCCTCGCTGTGTGAGTCACGTACGATCTCGTGAGAACTAGGACACGGAGGTGGAGAATCTACAGATTCCGACAACATCTCAACCATATTTCTGTGACGTATTATCGCGGAAAAATGAATTTAAACATCGCGTGAACACCGCTAAAAGGCGCCAGGGCGTCCGTCGACCCCAGGGAGTTAAAGGCGTGTTTAGCCTCGTTTAGAGTACATTAATACGTTATATACTAATCGTGTGTTATGTCTGCTGCGTTCAGGGGCAGCCGGAAGGAATGGACAGTTGTTAAATGCGATCATAACGTAATAACACATAATTAGCCTTTATTCTGTTCCAAAATAAAGACCGTAATAGTTGTAGACTGTTATAATATTTAAGGTTTGCTTATCACAGATACCAATATATTAATTATAAATTCAAGAAATGTTGTTTTTTTATAAAACAGTTCAGGAACGAAGGCCACGCCCTGAACTCTGCCAATTACCCGAGCCCTAAGTACTTAAGTCCATATGGACCTTACTTAAGCTCGACATCAGCCAGCCGAACTCCTCAGCGCGACCCCGTCTTTACCACAGAGACGGGCAAGGTTTAATGTTAAGTTCATCTCTTATTAACAATAACAGACTACCACTACCATTCATTCCGCATCGGCGCCGCCTCCACCGCTCCAAGTCGAGAAATACCGGACATCATAAAGATGCTTGGCCGGTGGTCCTCCCCCGCGTACCTCTCCTGGATCCGGTCAAACCTAACGACATCACAAACGCTCACCGGCACTTTTCTTTCACGAAGCTCTCTTTTGGATACTCTGCACCACCAGAGCTTCTGAAGAGACGACCCCCACCCACGTGTCTCCACCCCACCGTTCCCTCCAGCCACCGGACGCCAGCGGTCTCTCATCGCACCCCTCCAACCTTCTTTCCACGACTCCCTCTACCCTTCTTGTTCCTTCCCCCCACATCCCTTCATCCTTCATCCCTCGACCCACACCCCTTTCTCCCTCAACCCTTTTCTGGTTTTTGGTGAATCCTGCACTGTAAACCTAAAGAGTACTACTTACTCGTACTAATTATTGGTACAGCAGGAAAAAGAAAGCAGAAATCTTAATATACATGTGATACAGCACTGGTTCTTGCAGAGATCTCTTTTCGTCCTTCTCAGTCATGGACTTTGAGGTCAGGGTCAGAGAGTAAAACACCTGCTATAACAGAGGTACGCAGGAGCACAGATTGTTGCACCTGTCCGTTTAAGTACTCTACTCTTTGAGGTACTGCAAGTACACATGTATATTCCTTTAGCTCCAACGTGGATAAGATCTTCAGGAAGAATAGACACAAGAAATTGAAGATGGAATATGATTAAAGTTATTTTTCAAGATTCAGTTTTAGCATTAAATTCTGAAAACACAAAAGAAGACATTTTTGTCATTGTATTGCATTGAATTACAATGCAGCTGAAATTAGAAATTGTGAAGGGAACTGGTTCTTCTTCCAAAAACAATTGATAGCCACTGTTATCAGTGACTGCTAAAAATCCAGTTAATTATCATCTGTTAAAATGTAAACATAAAGGGAAGGATATATACAGAAAAAAGATGATTGCTGCAGATTTTGTTTCATCTATTTAAAACGTAATGAATGTAACGCAAAAGGTTTTGACATGATGTGTCTCTGAGAAAGTTTCTGTATTGTTTGATTTTATAGATTCAGAGAAAAACAAGATGGATGTCGGAACGATAGTATCGATTGTCCTGATTCTGATAGGTAAGTTGTTTGATGTTAAATCCAATGCTTTTGAAAGTTCTTTATATAATGCAGTTAAAACTTCTGGTGAACAACATAAAAGAAAGTTAAGGTGAAGTTCTTGCCGATATCTTATTCAATGTTTCTTAAAAAAACTCATATTAGTGGGACATACAACAGCCACAACTACGACTGCAGTACCGACAACTAAGGCAACAACTCAGGCTACAACTCAAGGTACAACTGAGGCTACAACTCAAGCTACCACTCATGCGACAACTGAGGTTACAACTCCAGCTACAACTGAGGCAACAACTCAGGCTACAACTCAGGCTACGACTCAAGCTACGACTCAGGCTACAACTCAGGCTACAACTGAAGCTACAAATGAGGCAACAACTCAGGCTACAACTCAGGCTACCACTCAGGCTACAACTGAGCCTACAACTCAGGCTACAACTGAGGCTACAACTCAAGCTACCACTCAGGCTACTACTGAGAAGACAACTCAGGCCACAACTGAGGCGACAACTGAAGCCACAACTCAGGCTACAACTCTGGGTACAACTCAGGAGACAACTCAGGCGACAACTCAGGCGACAACTCAGGCGACAACTCCGGCTACAACTGAGGCTACAACTCAGGCGACAACTCCGGCTACAACTGAAGCTACAACTCAGGCTACAACTGAGGCAACAACTGAGGCAACAACTCAGGCGACAACTCAGGTGACAACTCCGGCGACCACTCCGGCTACAACTCAGGCTACAACTCAGGCTACAACTGAGGCAACAACTCAGGCTACAACTCAGGCGACAACTCAGGCGACAACTCAGGCTACCACTCAGGCGACAACTCAGGCGACAACTCAGGCGACAACTCCGGCGACCACTCCGGCTACAACTGAGGCTACAACTCAGGCTACAATTGAAGCTACAACTGAGGCAACAACACAGGCTACGACTCAGGCTACTACTGAGGCGACAACTCAGGCTACAACTGAGGCTACAACTGAGGCTACAACTGAAGCTACAACTCAGGCTACATCTGAGGCTACAACTGAGGCTACAACTGAGGCAACAACTCAGGCTACAACTGAGGCTACAACTGAGGCAACAACTCAGGCTACGACTCAGGCTACGACTCAGGGTACTACTGAGGCGACAACTCAGGCTACAACTGAGGCTACTACTGAGGCGACAACTCAGGCTACAACTGAGGCTACAACTCAGGCTACAACTGAGGCAACAACTCAGGCTACAACTCAGGCTACAACTCAGGCGACAACTCCGGCTACAACTGAGGCTACAACTCAGGCTACAACTGAGGCAACAACTCAGGCTACAACTCAGGCTACAACTCAGGCGACAACTCCGGCTACAACTGAGGCTACAACTCAGGCTACAACTCAGGCGACAACTCCGGCTACAACTCAGGCTACAACTCTGGCGACAACTCAGGCGACAACTCCGGCTACAACTGAGGCTACAACTCAGGCTACAACTGAAGCAACAACTCAGGCTACAACTCAGGTGACAACTCAGGCGACAACTCAGGCGACAACTCCGTCGACCACTCCGGCTACAACTGAGGTTGCAACTCCTGCTACAACTGAGGCTACAACTCAGGCTACAACTGAGGCAACAACTCAGGCTACAACTCAGGCGACAACTCAGGCGACAACTCAGGCTACCACTCAGGCTACAACTCAGGCGACAACTCAGGCGACAACTCCGGCGACCACTCCGGCTACCACTCAGGCTACAACTCAGGCTACAACTGAGGCAACAACTCAGGCTACAACTCAGGCGACAACTCAGGCGACAACTCAGGCTACAACTCCGGCGACCACTCCGGCTACAACTGAGGCTACAACTCAGGCTACAACTCAGGCTACAACTGAGGCAACAACTCAGGCTACAACTCAGGCGACAACTCAGGCGACAACTCAGGCTACCACTCAGGCTACAACTCAGGCGACAACTCAGGCGACAACTCCGGCGACCACTCCGGCTACAACTGAGGCGACAACTCAGGCTACAACTCAGGCGACAACTCCGGCTACAACTGAGGCTACAACTCAGGCTACAACTGAGGCAACAACTCAGGCTACAACTCAGGCTACAACTCAGGCGACAACTCAGGCTACAACTCAGGCGACAACTCCGGCTACAACTGAGGCTACAACTCTGGCGACAACTCAGGCGACAACTCCGGCTACAACTGAGGCTACAACTCAGGCTACAACTCAGGCTACGACTCAAGCTACGACTCAGGCTACCACACCGGCGATAACTGAGGCACCAACTCAGGCGACAACTCAGGCTACAACTGAGGCTACAACTGAGGCTACAACTGAGGCAACAACTCAGGCTACAACTCAGGCTACAACTCAGGCGACAACTGAGGCAACAACTCAGGCTACAACTCAGGCTACAACTCAGGCGACAACTCCGGCTACAACTGAGGCTACAACTCAGGCTACAACTGAGGCAACAACTCAGGCTACAACTCAGGCTACAACTCAGGCGACAACTCCGGCTACAACTGAGGCTACAACTCAGGCTACAACTGAGGCAACAACTCAGGCTACAACTCAGGCTACAACTCAGGCTACAACTCAGGCTACACTAGCACTCAGCACAACTGAGGCAACAACTCAGGCTACAACTCAGGCTACAACTCAGGCGACAACTCAGGCTACAACTGAGGCTACAACTCTGGCGACAACTCAGGCTACAACTCAGGCGACAACTCAGGCGACAACTCAGGCGACAACTCAGGCTACAACTGAGGCAACAACTCAGGCTACAACTCAGGCTACAACTCAGGCGACAACTCAGGCTACAACTGAGGCAACAACTCAGGCTACAACTCAGGCTACAACTCAGGCGACAACTCCGGCTACAACTGAGGCTACAACTCTGGCGACAACTCAGGCTACAACTCAGGCGACAACTCAGGCGACAACTCCGTCGACGACTCCGGCTACAACTGAGGTTACAACTCCTGCTACAACTCAGGCGACAACTCCGGCTACAACTGAGGCTACAACTCAGGCGACAACTCCGGCTACAACTGAAGCTACAACTCAGGCTACAACTGAGGCAACAACTGAGGCAACAACTCAGGCGACAACTCAGGCGACAACTCCGGCGACCACTCCGGCTACAACTCAGGCTACAACTCAGGCTACAACTGAGGCAACAACTCAGGCTACAACTCAGGCGACAACTCAGGCGACAACTCAGGCTACCACTCAGGCGACAACTCAGGCGACAACTCAGGCGACAACTCCGGCGACCCTCCGGCTACAACTGAGGCTGGCTGGAGGCAACAACACAGGCTACGACTCAGGCTACTACTGAGGCGACAACTCAGGCTACAACTGAGGCTACAACTGAGGCTACAACTGAAGCTACAACTCAGGCTACATCTGAGGCTACAACTGAGGCTACAACTGAGGCAACAACTCAGGCTACAACTGAGGCTACAACTGAGGCAACAACTCAGGCTACAACTCAGGCTACGACTCAGGGTACTACTGAGGCGACAACTCAGGCTACAACTGAGGCTACAACTCAGGCTACAACTGAGGCAACAACTCAGGCGACAACTCAGGCTACAACTCAGGCGACAACTCCGGCTACAACTGAGGCAACAACTCAGGCTACAACTGAGGCTACAACTGAGGCAACAACTCAGGCTACAACTCAGGCTACGACTCAGGGTACTACTGAGGCGACAACTCAGGCTACAACTGAGGCTACAACTCAGGCTACAACTGAGGCTACAACTCAGGCTACAACTGAGGCAACAACTCAGGCGACAACTCAGGCTACAACTGAGGCAACAACTCAGGCTACAACTCAGGCTACAACTGAGGCTACAACTCTGGCGACAACTCAGGCGACAACTCCGGCTACAACTCAGGCTACAACTCTGGCGACAACTCAGGCGACAACTCCGGCTACAACTGAGGCTACAACTCAGGCTACAACTGAAGCAACAACTCAGGCTACAACTCAGGTGACAACTCAGGCGACAACTCAGGCGACAACTCCGTCGACCACTCCGGCTACAACTGAGGCTACAACTCAGGCTACAACTGAGGCTACAACTCAGGCTACAACTCAGGCTACAACTCAGGCTCAACTCAGGCTACAACTCAGGCGACAACTCAGGCTACAACTCAGGCTACAACTCAGGCTACAACTCAGGCTACAACTCAGGCAACAACTCAGGCTACAACTCAGGCGACAACTCAGGCGACAACTCAGGCAACAACTCAGGCTACAACTCAGGCGACAACTCAGGCGACAACTCAGGCTACCACTCCGGCTACAACTCAGGCTACAACTCAGGCTACAACTGAGGCTACAACTGAGGCTACAACTCAGGCGACAACTCAGGCGACAACTCAGGCTACAACTCAGGCTACAACTCAGGCGACAACTCAGGCGACAACTCAGGCGACAACTCCGGCTACAACTGAGGCTACAACTCAGGCTACAACTCAGGCTACAACTGAGGCAACAACTCAGGCTACAACTCAGGCGACAACTCAGGCGACAACTCAGGCTACCACTCAGGCTACAACTCAGGCGACAACTCAGGCGACAACTCCGGCGACCACTCCGGCTACAACTGAGGCGACAGCTCAGGCTACAACTCAGGCGACAACTCCGGCTACAACTGAGGCTACAACTCAGGCTACAACTGAGGCAACAACTCAGGCTACAACTCAGGCTACAACTCAGGCGACAACTCAGGCTACAACTCAGGCGACAACTCCGGCTACAACTGAGGCTACAACTCTGGCGACAACTCAGGCGACAACTCCGGCTACAACTGAGGCTACAACTCAGGCTACAACTCAGGCTACGACTCAAGCTACGACTCAGGCTACCACACCGGCGATAACTGAGGCACCAACTCAGGCGACAACTCAGGCTACAACTGAGGCTACAACTGAGGCTACAACTGAGGCAACAACTCAGGCTACAACTCAGGCTACAACTCAGGCGACAACTCCGGCTACAACTGAGGCTACAACTCAGGCTACAACTGAGGCAACAACTCAGGCTACAGCTCAGGCTACAACTCAGGCGACAACTCAGGCTACAACTGAGGCAACAACTCAGGCTACAGCTCAGGCTACAACTCAGGCTACAACTCAGGCGACAACTCCGGCTACAACTGAGGCTACAACTCTGGCGACAACTCAGGCTACAACTCAGGCGACAACTCAGGCGACAACTCCGTCGACGACTCCGGCTACAACTGAGGTTACAACTCCTGCTACAACTGAGGCTACAACTCAGGCTACAACTGAGGCTACAACTGAGGCTACAACTGAAGCTACAACTCAGGCTACAACTGAGGCTACAACTGAGGCAACAACTCCGGCTACAACTGAGGCTACAACTCAGGCTACAACTGAGGCAACAACTCAGGCTACAACTCAGGCTACAACTCAGGCGACAACTCAGGCTACAACTGAGGCAACAACTCAGGCTACAACTCAGGCTCCAACTCAGGCGACAACTCCGGCTACAACTGAGGCTACAACTCTGGCGACAACTCAGGCTACAACTCAGGCGACAACTCAGGCGACAACTCCGTCGACGACTCCGGCTACAACTGAGGCTACAACTCAGGCTACAACTGAGGTTACAACTGAGAGTACAACTGAAGCTACAACTCAGGCTACAACTGAGGCTACAACTGAGGCAACAACTCAGGCTACAACTCCGGCTACAACTGAGGCTACAACTCAGGCTACAACTCAGGCGACAACTCAGGCGACAACTCAGACGACAACTCCGGCGACCACTCCGGCTACAACTGAGGTTACAACTCCGGCTACAACTGAGGCTACAACTCAGGCGACAACTCAGGCGACAACTCCGGCGACCACTCCGGCTACAACTGAGGCTACAACTGAGGTTACAACTCCGGCTACAACTGAGGCTACAACTGAGGTTACAACTCCGGCTACAACTGAGGCTACAACTGAGGCAACAACTCAGGCTACAACTGAGGCTACAACTGAGGCAACAACTCAGGCTACAACTCAGGCTACGACTCAGGGTACTACTGAGGCGACAACTCAGGCTACAACTGAGGCTACAACTGAGGCTACAACTGAGGCAACAACTCAGGCTACAACTCAGGCTACAACTCAGGCGACAACTCCGGCTACAACTGAGGCTACAACTCAGGCTACAACTCAGGCTACAACTGAAGCAACAACTCAGGCTACAACTCAGGTGACAACTCAGGCGACAACTCAGGCGACAACTCCGTCGACCACTCCGGCTACAACTGAGGTTACAACTCCTGCTACAACTGAGGCAACAACTCAGGCTACAACTCAATCTACCACTCAAGCTACTACTGAGGCGACAACTCCGGCTACAACTGAGGCTACAACTCAGGCTACAACTGAGGCAACAACTCAGGCTACAACTCAGGCTACAACTCAGGCGACAACTCCGGCTACAACTCAGGCTACAACTCAGGCTACAACTCAGGCGACAACTCAGGCGACAACTACGGCTACAACTGAGGCTACAACTCAGGCTACAACTGAAGCAACAACTCAGGCTACAACTCAGGTGACAACTCAGGCGACAACTCAGGCGACAACTCCGTCGACCACTCCGGCTACAACTGAGGCGACAACTCAGGCTACAACTCAGGCGACAACTCCGGCTACAACTGAGGTTACAACTCCTGCTACAACTGAGGCTACAACTCAGGCTACAACTGAGGCAACAACTCAGGCGATAACTCAGGCGACAACTCAGGCGACAACTCAGGCTACCACTCAGGCTACAACTCAGGCGACAACTCAGGCGACAACTCCGGCGACCACTCCGGCTACCACTCAGGCTACAACTCAGGCTACAACTGAGGCAACAACTCAGGCTACAACTCAGGCGACAACTCAGGCGACAACTCAGGCTACCACTCAGGCTACAACTCAGACGACAACTCAGGCGACAACTCCGGCGACCACTCCGGCTACAACTGAGGCTACAACTCAGGCTACAACTCAGGCTACAACTGAGGCAACAACTCAGGCTACAACTCAGGCGACAACTCAGGCGACAACTCAGGCTACCACTCAGGCTACAACTCAGGCGACAACTCAGGCGACAACTCCGGCGACCACTCCGGCTACAACTGAGGCGACAACTCAGGCTACAACTCAGGCTAAAACTCAGGCGACAACTCCGGCTACAACTGAGGCTACAACTCTGGCGACAACTCAGGCTACAACTCAGGCGACAACTCCGGCTACAACTGAGGCTACAACTCTGGCGACAACTCAGGCGACAACTCCGGCTACAACTGAGGCTATAACTCAGGCTACAACTCAGGCGACAACTCTGGCTACAACTCAGGCTTCAACTCTGGCGACAACTCAGGCGACAACTCCGGCTACAACTCAGGCTACAACTGAAGCAACAACTCAGGCTACAACTGAGGCTACAACTGAAGCTACAACTCAGGCTACAACTGAGGCTACAACTCAGGCTACAACTGAGGCTACAACTGAGGCTACAACTGAAGCTACAACTCAGGCTACAACTGAGGCTACAACTGAGTCAACAACTCAGGCTACAACTCAGGCGACAACTCCGGCGACAACTCAGGCGACCACTCAGGCTACAACTCAGGCTACAACTGAGGCAACAACTCAGGCTACAACTCAGGGGACAACTCAGGCTACCACTCAGGCGACAACTCCGGCGACCACTCCGGCTACAACTGAGGCTACAACTCAGGCTACAACTCAGGCTACAACTGAGGCAACAACTCAGGCTACAACTCAGGCGACAACTCAGGCGACAACTCAGGCTACCACTCAGGCTACAACTCAGGCGACAACTCAGGCGACAACTCAGGCGACAACTCAGGCGACAACTCAGGCTACATCTGAGGCTACAACTGAGGCAACAACTCAGGCTACAACTCAGGCTACCACTCAGGCTACGACTCAGGCTACTACTGAGGCGACAACTCAGGTGACAACTCAGGCTACCACACAGGCTACGACTCAGGCTACTACTGAGGCGACAACTCAGGCTACAACTGAGGCTACAACTGAGGCTACAACTGAGGCAACAACTCAGGCTACAACTCAGGCTACAACTCAGGCAACAACTGAGGCAACAACTCAGGCTACAACTGAGGTTACAACTGAGGCAACAACTCAGGCTACAACTCAGGCTACCACACAGGCTAAGACTCAGGCTACTACTGAGGCGACAACTCAGGTGACAACTCAGGCGACAACTCAGGTGACAACTCAGGCTACAACTCTGGCGACAACTCAGGCGACAACTCCGGCTACAACTGAGGCTACAACTGAGGCTACAACTCAGGCTACAACTCAGGCGACAACTCAGGCGACAACTCAGGCGACAACTCAGGCTACAACTCAGGCTACAACTCAGGCGACAACTCCGGCTACAACTCAGGCTACAACTCTGGCGACAACTCAGGCGACAACTCCGGCTACAACTGAGGCTACAACTCAGGCTACAACTGAAGCAACAACTCAGGCTACAACTCAGGTGACAACTCAGGCGACAACTCAGGCGACAACTCCGTCGACCACTCCGGTTACAACTGAGGCTACAACCCAGGCTACAACTGAGGCTACAACTGAGGCAACAACTCAGGCTACAACTGAGGCTACCACTCAAGCAACAACTCCTGCTACAACTGAGGCTACAACTGAGGCAACAACTGAGGCAACAACTCAGGCGAAAACTCAGGCGACAACTCAGGCGACAACTCCGGTGACCACTCCAGCTACAACTGAGGCAACAACTCCGGCTACAACTGAGGCTACAACTCAGGCTACAACTCAGGCTACAACTCAGGCTCCAACTCAGGTGACAACTCAGGCGACAACTCAGGCGACAACTCCGGCGACCACTCCGGCTACAACTGAGGTTACAACTCCAGCTACAACTGAGGCAACAACTGAGGCTACAACTGAGGCTACAACTCCAGCTACAACTCAGGCTACAACTCAGGCTACAACTGAGGCTACAACTGAGGCTACAACTCCAGCTACAACTCAGGCTACAACTCAGGCTACAACTGAGGCTACAACTCAGGCTACAACTCAGGCTACAACTCAGGCTACAACTGAGGCGACAACTGAGGCGACAACTCCACTGACAACTCCGGCTACTACTGATGACACCACTCCGGCACAAACAACAGCTGCACCTACGACTGTAGTAGTTATAATAATAAAAGTGACTTTTAGATCTCTTCAATCCACATTTACAGATGATTTGAATGATCCATCATCTGAAGCTTTCCTGAATCGATCTGCAATGATAAGGAAACAGGTAAGTCTCACCCTTTGAATACAACCTGTTGGTTCAACTACTGAATTATTTGATCACAGAGCTCAATCACCCAATCAAAGAACTGAATACTTAATAGAAAGTAAACATACTTGAAATGTAAAAAAAATCATGTATTCAAATTTCCAGGAGGAATTAATGAAGGAGTCATCAAGTGGAATATATGAAAATAAATAAAACAAATCCTCCAGCTCAGTGTAAAACTGTTCTCATATACACTCAGTTCAATGTTTCAAGGCAAAAGTAAAAAGTGTTTCAAGTGTGTTTACTGCAGTTAGTCGTGTTGTTTCAGATTGCAAAAAACTGAATTGCCCTCTGGTCACTTCTCCCTTTCCAAGAAAACACATTACTGCAGACTCTCAGGCATTTCAGAAAACTACATAAAAACGCTTTCTGTAGAGCCAGTATTTGATTTGTCCTTTCTGGGCTACTGTACAAACATTGTGTTTCAACACGGCGTACTACGTGAAGAAGATCTTTTCCTATATCGACATGAAGGACTCATTCTAAGCAAACGAAAACACACTGATTCTTAGTTTGAGGTGATTTGAGACTAAACTAGTACTACTCTACTACTGATAGATCCCCCACAAACCTACACACTGGTCGTTTGAATACTGTCTAATATTCATTTCTGTTTCTGCAGCTTGAACCTTTTCATAGAAGAAGATTTCCCTCCTTCGTGTCCATAATAGTGGTGTCATTCAGGTAAAGTGTTGAGAGATACATTGTTACAATTGTTACAATTCAATAATAGTTGCTTAAATCTAACACTTCAAACTATATTTTTTGTTTCCCCTTCTGCAGTTCTGGATCAGTCATCAACAACATTGAACTGAACTTTAATAACAATGCAACAGCTCCTAGTGAAGATGAGGTTAAAGAACCTTTGACCGAAGCAGCTTTAAACGTCACCGGCTTCGACATTGAAACCGCCTCAATCTCTGTTAACGTCACATGTAAGCAATAATGAGTGCTACTTGATCAAAAATGTCAAAAGTTGCACAAAGGATTGTCAAACTAATGTTTTGTTTCACTGCAGCAACTACACCTGCCGCAACTACAACAGCAGCAACTACAACTGCAGCAACTACAACTGCAGCAACTACAACTAGAGCAACTACAACAGCTGCAACTACAACTGCAGCAACTACAACTTCAAGTGGAGTAAGCCACAAGATCAGTCTCACCACCGCATGCTGCCTGGTAGCGTTGGCATGGTTACTGTCAAGCCAACAATGGCATTAGTGCTGATTTCCATTTGAATTTCCATCAATACATGAATGCCATCACTGGTATGAAAAGTGACTTGCAGTCAAAGTCTTGTACAGCTTCGTCTTATTATTGTAAACCCAGGGATGTTGGAAGATAATTACACAATTATAAATTACTTTTGCTTTTGTGAGCACTGAGCTTTAGCAATATTTATCATGATGACAGTTACTAATGCTATCCTGTTTAGGCTTCTTTACGGTAATGCTATGCATATATGTCAAAATAATGCACTGTCAATATTCTTATTTATACAAAGTGTATTTATGTAATCATGCGTCGGTGTATTCTGTAAAACTTCTTGCATTTTGTACAATTTCTGTCAAAAACTTTGCAATGATCAGAATACACAATCTTTGAGGAATGGAAATCGTCTCTCGTGTCATGTTTTGCAATTTTGGTGGTTAAAAAGAAAATGTATCAGGATTTAAAATAAAAAATCATCCAACCGATAAACCCAGCACAGTGTTTCCATCCCTTTTCCAGAAAGTAGCATTATGAACCCAAACATATCAAATGAGCGTAAAGATCAAACATGGTCATTGATAGTACTCTCAGCTGTCAGCCAGCAGCTTGTAGAAGACTCCGGTGACGAGCATCGAGTTTAAGGAAAGAAATAGACGCAGGCAGGCAGGTAGCCCGACCAATCACAACACCAGGCCCATGAAAACCATTGGACCAGCTTATTCCTGTCCTACGACAGCCTTACATACCAGAGATTTATATTCTCACAGCATTTCATTCATTGATGGCAGGATGTAATGACGGTTTTAACAGAAATGTCAAAAATGTGTTTTTGAAGAAGACCAATCTGCCTTTGTTTAAAGCAGTAGTAATGTTGACAGAGATTCAAACACTGCCGTGTCATTTCCTGTGGATACGTTTCAATATCAGCTGGTCTCAGCCTTTGTTGTGTCAGGGAATCAGCTTTGTTCAAAAAGACAGAACTGGGAGTGGTGCATTGTTTACTTTGCCTCTGAGATTCTTCTTTATTCAAACAACATATTGTTCCTAAATCACCTGAAACTCAAAGTAACCACCAGCATCAAGACCAGCATCAATGATGTCAGTTAGCTTTACGTAATGGCTCTCACCAAAAAGAAGCATGTTAATGCTGCAGAAGACGTGAGGCTACCACAGTTAGTATAATCTTCTCCTTAAAGGTTCTTAGAAACTTGTCATTTACTCAAGTGGTCAATAATAAGTCATAATCATTGAGACATTTGACTTCAACATGAAGTCTTTATGAGCTGCTCAGTTAGTAAAGTTGACAGTGAAAGAACATTTTAATTTCACTGGAGTAAAAGGTGCAATAGTGTGCCCTTTGCTCTAGCACTAACTCTTTCATTACTACTCTGTCAAAATAATGTGAAGTTATACATTCACTGATCTTATTTATGAAGGGATTTTATCAATATTCTGAATATGTAGCAGAACCACCTCTATGAACCTCAAATAAATGTCAACATCTTGTAAATGAGCCACTGTTGGAGCTTTTGAGGGCGCTACCGAGCACCTCGAGGCTACAGATGCTCAGCGTAGGAAGCACTATGATCAACGTGTGCGAGATGTCCCCCTGCAAGAGGGTCAGGTGGTCCACCTCCGGGATGTTGGAGTCAGAGGCCGTCATAAGATCCAAGACATCTGGAGAATACCAAGTGCTGAGGGCCCCAGCAGTTGGAGGATCGGCGTACACCATTGCCCCGATGAACGACCCTCAGAAGGTAAAACATGTCCATCGTTCACTCATAAAAAGTAAATTGGCTCGTGTGAATAACTGTCCTAGTGAGCCAACCCAAGAGACAGAACCCCCTCCCATGGATGAGTCTTCGCTGGATGGTGAATGGTTACCGCTGGTTCCTAGACGTACTACTGCACCTGTCCATTGCCAACCAAATCTGCATGCTCATGCCTCTCCATCAAATCAGCCAAAGGCAATGGTGCCACGTTCTTCAAGTCAGCACCAGGCAAATCAAGTACCGGGTCCAGTCGAGGCTCTTCCAGGTAACGGGGAGACACGAGAAGGACCACACGTACCAATGCTGGGAGGCATCCTAACCTCCATCACCTGCCCCAGAACGCCGGGACTAGGTCAGTGGGGGCTACGAACTCTCAGGTACCTGTGCCTTGTGTTTCTGACATTTTTAGGCCCTGGCAGTCGGTCCCAATCGTTAGGACGACGATTCAAAGACTAGGGTGTAGATTGTAGTCAGGAATGCTCCCCAGAAGAAGAAGTGTAGGTTGTGAACGCAGCCCTCCGGCCAGCTCCTCCCCAATCAGTGCCCGTATATAGAAGGCACCTGTTGTCATGGCCTCAGTCCCTTTTGGCCCCTGTCCCGGATCATGGTTCACCTGCTGCTGTTTTGCACCTTGTTTTGTTGCCTCTATTTCACTTGTTTTGTTGCCTCTATTTCACCTGTTTTGTTGCCTCTATTTCACTTGTTTTGTTGCCTCTATTTCACCTGTTTTGTTGCCTCTATTTCACTTGTTTTGTTGCCTCTATTTCACTTGTTTTGTTGCCTCTATTTCACCTGTTTTGTTGCCTCTATTTCTCCTGTTTTGTTGCCTCTATTTCACCTGTTTTGTTGCCTCTATTTCACTTATTTTGTTGCCTCTATTTCACCTATTTTGTTGCCTCTATTTCACTTGTTTTGTTGCCTCTATTTCTCCTGGACAGGGTCCACCTGGACAGGGTCCTCCTGGACAGGGTCCTCCTGGACAGGGTCCTCCTGGACAGGGTCCACCTGGACAGGGTCCTCCTGGACAGGGTCCTCCTGGACAGGGTTCACCTGGACAGGGTCCTCCTGGACAGGGTCCTCCTGGACAGGGTCCACCTGGACAGGGTCCTCCTGGACAGGGTCCACCTGGACAGGGTCCACCTGGACAGGGTCCTCCTGGACAGGGTCCACCTGGACAGGGTCCACCTGGACAGGGTCCTCCTGGACAGGGTCCACCTGGACAGGGTCCACCTGGACAGGGTTCACCTGGACAGGGTTCTCCTGGACAGGGTCCACCTGGACAGGGTCCACCTGGACAGGGTCCTCCTGGACAGGGTCCACCTGGACAGGGTCCACCTGGACAGGGTTCACCTGGACAGGGTTCTCCTGGACAGGGTCCACCTGGACAGGGTTCACCTGGACAGGGTTCTCCTGGACAGGATCCTCCTGGACAGGTGTCCAGTGTATATCAGGGCTCACATAGAGACAGACAACCATTCACACTCACATTCACACCTAGGGGCAGTTTAGAGCCTCCAGTTAGCCTGAGTTGCATGTCTCTGGACTGTGGGACATCTTATACAATATTGTTAATTATGTTCTTTATATATAGTTATTTTCTTGCATTTATTCCCATTGCATGTCACTAGAAATCTCATTTTGTCTGTTTGTCATAACGTATTGTCACACTGGTGGAACTTGGCTCAACATTAGGTGGAATGCACCGGTGACCTTTTTCACAGGACAAAAGAAGGGAAAGAAATGACAGCTGACGTGCTTTGGTTTGGGGATTGTACAACAACATGTCTGCAGCTGCAGCAGCAACAACAGCCGCTCCTTCGCCTGCAGACACTTTGTTGCGCCGAGCTCGAGGGCGCAACAAAGGAGGGAAGCGCACACTGGGCTTCGCATCTAGAATTTATTAAAGTAACTACTGAATGAACTGACATTTGTATGGAATCTTAACAGCTGTACAAACTACAGTATAAATTACTACAGCTATTACAAAAAAAAACTAATTAGATTTGGGCTGCACAAAACCATGAAAATGCTCAGCAACATTTGTGTTTATTTTTCAATCAATTAATGAAGTTCAGCCATTTCCCTGACTTCAGAGCTCAAAGACCCTTCAGCGTCAACAGCTGCCTCCAGCTAATGAGCAACGAACACAAACTAGTTAGCACATTGGCCTTGACCTAGAGTTTTAATATAAAATCAAATGAGTAATGCTAGTTATATCCGGTGAAGATATTGTTGGAGGCTAATTCAGTGGTTTATTTTAATTTTTATCATGAATGTAATAAATACCAACCGCTTCTTTTAATTTCGTCATGGTCTCATCTTAGTTTCTTTCTGCTCAGCAGAATTCTTATTGTGCGGTTGTGGAAATAGGACACAGAGTTATGCCATAAATCAACTTGTACGTCACAGGATTGTCAAACATGTTTGATTGACAGGTGATTCAGAGGAAGACAGGGACAGACTACGGAGCCGAAGACGTCACTGAAACTAAAGGAATGCATCCTGATAATACATTTTATAAATAGCAGCAGGACAGGTGGTCACTGCCTATTAATTAAGCTACAGGATAATGTAAGCTCAATTTGAAAGAAAAATACAAAACTGAAAAGAAAAATATTATTAATGTGGTTCAAGACACTTGATAATAAACATAAACCAGACAAACCTGGACTTTAACCTAACATCAACACTCAGCTTTAATCTCCACTGCCAGGGTCAAATTTGATTCAAATAGATTTGCATAACAAATAGATCATCAGGCGATGGAGTGCCACAGGCTACAGAAGCAGGAGATCTCCCATCATGTGAGGCCACGCTGCAAGATGAGCTGAATACCTTCTCTATGATATTCCCCGTCACTGTCACATGTATTGACACATCACTGTGTTTCCACCTGCTTCAACAGCCACCATCACCTTTGTCCCTAGAAGAGACTGCAGTGTCTCAACTATTAGCCTGTGGGCCTCAACCCCATTGTGATGAATTGCTTTGAGAAACTGGTTCTACCGCATTTGAAAAACAATATCCTACCCGGCCTAATCCTCAGTAGTTTGTCCTCAACCCTTCCAAGTAATCTTAAACATGTACACAAATCCTCCCAGAATAGACGCCTGGTCTATAGGGGAGAATTACTCCATTACTCGGGTTTTAGAGGAATGCAGAAGCAAATGATCACCTTTGAGTGAACAGTGACTATTGTACGAGAGCATTAATGTTCATAACTTAGTGGCTGACACCAGGTATCCATTGGTTTGGACTTGTGTGATCTGCAAGAGGTAAATACGAGTTGTTTATTGTCTTTTATACTGTGAATAAATGTTATGGTGTAAAACAATGTTGTGTTACTAATCACGAGGAGCCTTTTCTTTTATTGCTTGTGTGAACAAGTGAAGCGGCCACTCCCATTTCAGGCCTCTACCTTCCCAGCCAGGACTCAGGCCTGCAACAGGGTTGTTATTGAGTGTGTGTGAGAAAGTGTGTGTTTGTGAGTGTGTGTGAGAGTGTGGGTTACATTTTCAATTCAGTGTATCTTGTATAGCCCAAAATCACAAATTACAAATTCTCCTCAGAGGGCTTTATAATCTGTACACAACGATATCCTCTGTCCCAGAACCTCTCATCGGTTCAGGAAAAACTCCCAAAACCCAGAGAAAAAGGGAAGAAACCTTCAGGAGAGACACAGATGAGGATCCTCTATCAGGATGGACAGAAGTACAATAGAAGTCATGTGTACAGAATGAACAACATAACACATTCAATGCATATGACATAATGATTCATATAATGAGAGTAGTAGCATGATGAAGTTACAACACATTCAATGCATATGACATAATGATTCATATAATGAGAGTAGTAGCATGATGAAGTTACAACACATTCAATGCATATGACATAATGATTCATATAATGAGTAGTAGCATGATGAAGTTACAACACATTCAATGCATATGACATAATGATTCATATAATGAGAGTAGTAGCATGATGAAGTTACAACACATTCAATGATATGACTAGCATGATGAAGTTACAACACATTCAATGCATATGACATAATGATTCATATAATGAGAGTAGTAGCATGATGAAGTTACAACACATTCAATGCATATGACAATGATTCATATAATGAGAGTAGTAGCATGATGAAGTTACAACACATTCAATGCATATGACATAATGATTCATATAATGAGAGTAGTAGCATGATGAAGTTACAACACATTCAATGATATGACACATTCAATGCATATGACATAATGATTCATATAATGAGAGTAGTAGCATGATGAAGTTACAACACATTCAATGCATATGACATAATGATTCATATAATGAGAGTAGTAGCATGATGAAGTTACAACACATTCAATGCATATGACATAATGATTCATATAATGAGAGTAGTAGCATGATGAAGTTACAACACATTCAATGCATATGACATAATGATTCATATAATGAGAGTAGTAGCATGATGAAGTTACAACACATTCAATGCATATGACATAATGATTCATATAATGAGAGTAGTAGCATGATGAAGTTACAACACATTCAATGCATATGACAATGATTCATATAATGAGAGTAGTAGCATGATGAAGTTACAACACATTCAATGCATATGACAATGATTCATATAATGAGAGTAGTAGCATGATGAAGTTACAACACATTCAATGCATATGACATAATGATTCATATAATGAGAGTAGTAGCATGATGAAGTTACAACACATTCAATGCATATGACATAATGATTCATATAATGAGAGTAGTAGTATGATGAAGATGTTACTATAATGCCTCTTATAACCTCTTCTGGTTTCACAGAAGAGGAGCTTGATAGCTGAAGACTAATAAGGGTAATATGGTACTATGAGCTCTCTAGTGGGGTAATATGGTACTATGAGCTCTCTACTGGGGTAATATGGTACTGTAAGCTCTCTAGTGGGGTAATATGGTACTATGAGCTCTCTAGTGGGGTAATATGGTACTATGAGCTCTCTAGTGGGGTAATATGGTACTATGAGCTGTCTAGTGGGGTAATATGGTACTATGAGCTCTCTAGTGGGGTAATATGGTACTGTAAGCTCTCTAGTGGGGTAATATGGTACTATGAGCTCTCTAGTGGGGTAATATGGTACTGTAAGCTCTCTAGTGGGGTAATATGGTACTATGAGCTCTCTAGTGGGGTAATATGGTACTGTGAGCTCTCTAGTGGGGTAATATGGTACTATGAGCTCTCTAGTGGGGTAATATGGTACTATGAGCTCTCTAGTGGGGTAATATGGTACTGTGAGCTCTCTAGTGGGGTAATATGGTACTGTGAGCTCTCTAGTGGGGTAATATGGTACTATGAGCTCTCTAGTGGGGTAATATGGTACTGTGAGCTCTCTAGTGGGGTAATATGGTACTATGAGCTCTCTAGTGGGGTAATATGGTACTATGAGCTCTCTAGTGGGGTAATATGGTACTATGAGCTCTCTAGTGGGGTAATATGGTACTATGAGCTCTCTAGTGGGGTAATATGGTACTATAATATCTATCTATCTATCTAACAGCTGTAAGGTCCGTTATTTAGCCACCCTCTTTATTGTTCCTGTGTATTAACTTCAAAGTACACGATAACGTGATATAGGATCAGTGCACAGACTTGCCTCCTCAGCGATCAGCAAGCCAACATGTTGGGCTGCATCAGAGGCTTCCCCCTCCTGCTCACGTATCGGAACAACTCGGACTTTACTTCTGCTTATTGCAACAATGACGCTGCAATTCTTCATATGGAAAAATCTGTATTTTCCACTGACTTTGAGGTTGAGAAAATAATACAAGTACATATTCACCATTTATCAAATATGGTCATTTCATACTGGTTCATATTGATGTCACAAATTAACATTTCAGAAGAATATTAGAAGAAAACTGAAGATGCTTTTCTTTTGATGTGCCCATATTTCGTTGTGTACCTGTCTTGTGTCATCTATCTTTAAACACCATGTACAACATTAGTTCTGTATGTCTCAATATGCAATTCTCTTTATTTCTTTTATTTACTCCCACGCTATTACGATGCACTAGAGATCTATATCTATTTGTTCGTCATAACTTAGTTTCACACTGGTGGAACTTCTTTCGACATTCCTGCAGGTGGAATGCAAATAGGACAAAAGAAGAGCCATGATTCTGAGCCAAGAAACTGACAGCTGATATTCTGTATCCTGTCATTGGCCTTTGCTCAGCAACAGGTTATTTCTAAAAAAAATGTGTATGATCATGTTTAGCCTTTATTCCTGTCAATGAAGGCGTGTATTGATGCGTCACATAAGGCGAAAGGTTTGCAATGTGACAGATGACCTGGACCCAATTAAAAGACACTGACATCGTTAGAAACACCAGAAGCAGATAGAAAGGGGACATTTAGAACTCTTCCTCTTATATCTTTTTATTTAAGTAAATACATTATTAGGTCTTTATGTAAGAAAGGAGGAGGGTCCATAGAGGTAGAGGAGGTGGCTCCTTGTCTTTTTTTGAGAGGCAAGATGGAGGTCAAATTATAAATAAGAGTAATTCTCTTCTATCAATGAGTGGATTGTGTGTTCAGGAGGGAGTTTAATCCTCTCTTGTAGAGTTTCAGTCAGCACCATCAGACTTGGAGCAAACAGTGTGAGATAGCTACTTACCACCACCAGCTGGGACGCTCACTGACTCATAATGGGCAACTTTCAATTTGAGCAAAAGTTAAAATTGTAATTATACTTTGGTTAATCCATGAGTCTATTTGATGTCATTCATCCTGGTACAAGGGGTGTTAATTAATATGATATCATGAATAATTATTATTATATACTGCTGGGAAGTACTGAAAAAGTGTTGTATAGAAACCAATAATCTTATGCTGGATCCTCCATACTGGTTTTCCATCATATTTCCATATTATGACCGGTGTGATCATGAAATCATGGCATTACCGTACATTGTGTAGTCTTAAAAAGGTGTAAAAAGGCATTTAACATTATAAACCCTAAAGAAAACCTGTATAGTCAACTGCAGTTTACTTGTTTTTATTAAAATATTAAATATATTCTGATAAAAAACATTTTTTTTAAATTGACATTGAAAAAAGATGAGTTTCTCACGTGTCAATATAAATATTTTTGCTTTTTACTTCAACTGTATTGTATCATCTATTCACATATTTACTATATTTGTATCATCTATTCACATATTTACTCTGATCATTTCAAATACAATAAACAATATTCGCTCATCTTTTTGTTTTCCTTGTACTCCTGCTACCTGTCGAACTTCTTTCTACATTCAAGAGGAGGAATGCTATTCACAGGACTAAAGAAGGGAGTGTAACATGATGTCGAGCCAAGGAACTGACTATTCAATTCAGAATGCAATGATTTGTTTTCTCTTCAAAACAAGGTACACAGTAAAAGACATCCATGAGTGACGTCATTAGCCTTTCTTCCGTTTCTAGATAAAGGCCTTCGTGGATGAGGACTGTCACATAAGGTGAAAGGTTTGCAATACGACAGATGTGACCTGGACTGAATCACGAGACTCTGAAATAGTTTAAAACATTGAAAGCAGAAAGAGAGGCGAAGTTATAACTTTTCTTCTCACATCTTATCATTTTGGGTAAGTACAATCTTGAATCTATTCATAATACTGTCAGGACATAGGTCCATACAAACTGAAAGGGGGATTGTCGCCAGAGTTGGTTGTGCGCTCTTTGTTTGTGGTGTTTTTGTCAGCACCTTCTCACCTGGAGCAAACCCTCTACCTGCAGGAGTCAGGCAGCTGAGTGACCGACACTGTGTGTCAATGGAAGCAAAGGCTTCAATAAACTTCAATGATACATTTTACAGTGGTTCATCCACCAATACATTTTAGGCCACGTATCCAGATCCAGTTTGGGTTCATTTCATAAATGATATTGCTGAGAATAATTTCTATATAGTGCTGAGAAGTACTGAAAAAATGGGATGTCATAAATTATTGTTTTGTACTCTGATTTTACTATCATACATTTATATATTTACATCGATAACTTATGTATACATATATACAATATGTTTGTTTATTACATTTTTATCCTTATATTTCATCAAGCTCCACGTCACTAGAAATCAATTTTTATTTGTTTTTCCAAATGTAAATTCACACTGGTGGAACTCGAGTGAGAATCTCTCGGCAGCTGAAGCTTCGATTCGATTATTAAACAATTATCGATTGATCTTGTTTCTATACATGATTTATTTTTTCTCACTGCGATTATTTTCTATTTTTAAAACAGCATATTTGTAATGATTAATAATAAAAAAAAGATGAATTTACTTCCATAATCTTTTATTAATTCAATATGAGTAACAAATAGAAGAGCTGTGTAAACTGGAGCTTTACATTCCCAGCACTGCAAAGAGAACCAACAGGAACAGAAATAAAATGGGCCTGAAGCAGCACCTGGTAGTGAAAGAATCCAACATGTTCTGAGTCACGTGACATAACAAGCTGCTTATTCACTAATAAATAATATAGACTTCTCTTCAAACACATCCCCTGTTATAGGCAATGCGCATTCAGCTCTCGTACAAAAATACCGCTTTCTGGAACACGTGGTGAAACTGTCCAGTGATAAAGACTCAAGATTCTGTGCCGACGGATGTCCACAAACGACATGTTCCGAGATGAAAGGTGTAGCTCGGTTCCAAAGTGTGCAACATGGGGCGAATGCCTGCTTCTCAATGACTGAGTAGGGGCAAAAATCCGTGTCACAAAAAGGTGCAATCGAGTTCTTGATTCTCTTCGATCGTTCCGAATGGAAGAGGAAGCGGAATGCTTCCGTGCGGTATCTGTGAAGCCAGGGGGTGTCGGTCGGGTTGTGTCCATGTGCGGCTGCTCAGGCTGAGCCGTCCTCACCAGAACTAGTGTTTAGCCTCGTTTAGAGTATATTCATACATTATATATTAATCGTGTATTATGTCTGCTGCGTTCAGGGGCAGCCGGAAAGACTGGACAGTTGTTAACCCTCTGGGGTCTGAGGGCATTTTCCCGATTTTTACATATTTTCTTAAATTCACCTTCAAAGGCACTTGCATATGAGACATACCCATGTGTTGTATATGATAATTTACCGAACAATCTCAGATATCTATATAATGATGCACCAATTGTCCTAAGGATCTGTGTAAAGAGATAATTTGTCCATAAAGCTGAAAAATGGAAGTCTGAGTTTTGAAATCTTTTTTTTTTTTTTACTGAAGTGGACGAACTGTTTTGGAGCTTGAAATTTGTTTACCAAATTAGTTTACCAAAGTCTTACTTTCACAAAAGTGGTAGATTATATGGATTAAATAGTAAATAAATGTATAATAAAATGTCTAGAATCAAATTTTGAAATATCGTTTTTTGAGTAGAAGTGTTGTCTGTCACTCCACTTCCATCAGCTGTTAGAGGGACTGAGATGCAGACTGAATGTAAACTGCAGTGTTTCTGTAGCGTGAGCTGGTGGGTAGGTCCTTAGTGATTTACTGAGTGTTCATTGGTTAGTTTCATACAAAATGTAGGCGGATACACGAATACACAAATGAAGGTGAGAGGCGGAGCTCGACACCCACGAATCACACGACACGTCGATGCTCCTGGCGGGCTGTGTGAGTCACGTACGATCTCGTGAGAACTAGGACACGGAGGTGGAGAATCTACAGATTCTGACAACATCTCAACCATATTTCTGTGACGTATTATCGCGGAAAAATGAATTTAAACATCGCGTGAACACCGCTAAAAGGCGCCAGGGCGTCCGTCGACCCCAGGGAGTTAAAGGCGTGTTTAGCCTCGTTTAGAGTACATTAATACGTTATATACTAATCGTGTGTTATGTCTGCTGCGTTCAGGGGCAGCCGGAAGGAATGGACAGTTGTTAAATGCGATCATAACGTAATAACACATAATTAGCCTTTATTCTGTTCCAAAATAAAGACCGTAATAGTTGTAGACTGTTATAATATTTAAGGTTTGCTTATCACAGATACCAATATATTAATTATAAATTCAAGAAATGTTGTTTTTTTATAAAACAGTTCAGGAACGAAGGCCACGCCCTGAACTCTGCCAATTACCCGAGCCCTAAGTACTTAATTAAGCACAAGGAACCCGTTCACTTCCTCTTCGACTCAGTTCCGACACGACGTGCGACAGACGAGCAAAATCTTAAACAGCTTACCTGATGCAAACGCTCTTCCTCGACCCTCCCGGACGACCACTATGTCCTGAAGTCCCGGAGCTCCCTCCTTCTCTTACCACGCATCGTCACCAGCATCCTCGGCTGCGTTTAGCCATCCACGATCCCCGCGGCTCTCGGCATCCATCCTCCGACAATTCCAAAGTCATCGGTCCTCGCCTTCCAAGAGCCCCGGGAGGAGATCCCGACTTCGGCGTCCCCCACGGAGCCCTCCAACCCGCCGGAGATACAGGTGCTCGAACGATGGGCAAAAACCCTGCGACCCTCATTCACCATTCCGACCCTCCGACAGTCTCTACATATCCCACTTTTCCTAAGGACAGTCTCTCGGACAGTCTCCCGACTATTATTAGACTATTACTAGAATTAAAGTCCACGTTTTTGCCGGCTTTCTTTGGCCTCCTGCGCCGCCCAGAGTTTACCGCCTCAAACGCCGACCATCATCCGTTACGACACACCAACATGTCCAACGTCTCATCCTCCCGACACCATCGTCTACCACCTCAAAACACGGCAAGACCAACCAACAAGGTCCACCTCAACCCACCTTCTTCTTCCGACTAGACTCGTAACTAAGTCCATATGGACCTTACTTAAGCTCGACATCAGCCAGCCGAACTCCTCAGCGCGACCCCGTCTTTACCACAGAGACGGGCAAGGTTTAATGTTAAGTTCATCTCTTATTAACAATAACAGACTACCACTACCATTCATTCCGCATCGGCGCCGCCTCCACCGCTCCAAGTCGAGAAATACCGGACATCATAAAGATGCTTGGCCGGTGGTCCTCCCCCGCGTACCTCTCCTGGATCCGGTCAAACCTAACGACATCACAAACGCTCACCGGCACTTTTCTTTCACGAAGCTCTCTTTTGGATACTCTGCACCACCAGAGCTTCTGAAGAGACGACCCCCACCCACGTGTCTCCACCCCACCGTTCCCTCCAGCCACCGGACGCCAGCGGTCTCTCATCGCACCCCTCCAACCTTCTTTCCACGACTCCCTCTACCCTTCTTGTTCCTTCCCCCCACATCCCTTCATCCTTCATCCCTCGACCCACACCCCTTTCTCCCTCAACCCTTTTCTGGTTTTTGGTGAATCCTGCACTGTAAACCTAAAGAGTACTACTTACTCGTACTAATTATTGGTACAGCAGGAAAAAGAAAGCAGAAATCTTAATATACATGTGATACAGCACTGGTTCTTGCAGAGATCTCTTTTCGTCCTTCTCAGTCATGGACTTTGAGGTCAGGGTCAGAGAGTAAAACACCTGCTATAACAGAGGTACGCAGGAGCACAGATTGTTGCACCTGTCCGTTTAAGTACTCTACTCTTTGAGGTACTGCAAGTACACATGTATATTCCTTTAGCTCCAACGTGGATAAGATCTTCAGGAAGAATAGACACAAGAAATTGAAGATGGAATATGATTAAAGTTATTTTTCAAGATTCAGTTTTAGCATTAAATTCTGAAAACACAAAAGAAGACATTTTTGTCATTGTATTGCATTGAATTACAATGCAGCTGAAATTAGAAATTGTGAAGGGAACTGGTTCTTCTTCCAAAAACAATTGATAGCCACTGTTATCAGTGACTGCTAAAAATCCAGTTAATTATCATCTGTTAAAATGTAAACATAAAGGGAAGGATATATACAGAAAAAAGATGATTGCTGCAGATTTTGTTTCATCTATTTAAAACGTAATGAATGTAACGCAAAAGGTTTTGACATGATGTGTCTCTGAGAAAGTTTCTGTATTGTTTGATTTTATAGATTCAGAGAAAAACAAGATGGATGTCGGAAAGATAGTATCGATTGTCCTGATTCTGATAGGTAAGTTGTTTGATGTTAAATCCAATGCTTTTGAAGGTTCTTTATATAATGCAGTTAAAACTTCTGGTGAACAACATAAAAGAAAGTTAAGGTGAAGTTCTTGCCGATATCTTATTCAATGTTTCTTAAAAAAACTCATATTAGTGGGACATACAACAGCCACAACTACGACTGCAGTACCGACAACTAAGGCAACAACTCAGGCTACAACTCAAGGTACAACTGAGGCTACAACTCAAGCTACCACTCAGGCTACTACTGAGGAGACAACTCCAGCTACAACTGAGGCAACAACTCAGGCTACAACTGAGGCTACAACTCAAGCTACAACTCAGGCTACAACTCAGGAGACAACTCAGGCGACAACTCAGGCGACAACTCAGGCGACAACTCAGGCTACAACTGAGGCTACAACTCAGGCTACAACTCAGGCTACAACTCAGGCTACAACTCAGGCTACAACTGAGGCAACAACTCAGGCGACAACTCAGGCTACAACTCAGGCGACAACTCAGGCTACAACTCAGGCTACAACTCAGGCTACAACTCAGGCTACAACTCAGGCGACAACTCAGGCACAACCAAGGCTACAACGGCCAACTCAGGCGACCACTCCGGCTACAACTCAGGCTACAACTCAGGCTACAACTGAGGCTACAACTGAGGCAACAACTCAGGCTACAACTCAACACCTCAGGCTACAACTGAGGCGACAACTCAGGCGACAACTCAGGCGACAACTCAGGTGACAACTCAGGCGACAACTCAGGCGACAACTCCGGCTACAACTGAGGCTACAACTCAGGCTACAACTGAGGCTACAACTCAGGCTACAACTGAGGCTACAACTCAGGCTACAACTCAGGCTACAACTCAGGCTCCAACTCAGGTGACAACTCAGGCGACAACTCAGGCGACAACTCCGGCGACCACTCCGGCTACAACTGAGGCTACAACTCAGGCTACAACTGAGGCTACAACTCAGGCTACAACTCAGGCTACAACTCAGGCGACAACTCAGGCTACAACTGAGGCTACAACTCAGGCTACAACTCAGGCTACAACTCAGGCTACAACTGAGGCTACAACTGAGGCTACAACTGAGGCAACAACTCAGGCTACAACTCAGGCTACCACACAGGCTACGACTCAGGCTACTACTGAGGCGACAACTCAGGCTACAACTGAGGCTACAACTGAGGCTACAACTCAGGCTACAACTCAGGCGACAACTCCGGCTACAACTGAGGCGACAACTCAGGCTACAACTCAGGCGACAACTCCGGCTACAACTCAGGCGACAACTCCGGCGACCACTCCGGCTACAACTCAGGCTACAACTGAGGCTACAACTGAGGCTACAACTGAAGCTACAACTCAGGCTACAACTGAGGCTACAACTGAGGCAACAACTCAGGCTACAACTCAGGCGACAACTCCGGCGACAACTCAGGTGACAACTGAGGTTACAACTCCTGCTACAACTGAGGCTACAACTGAGGCAACAACTGAGGCGACAACTCAGGCTACAACTGAGTCTACAACTGAGGCTACAACTCAGGTGACAACTCCGGCTACAACTCAGGCTACAACTGAGGCGACAACTCAGGCTACAACTGAGGCTACAACTGAGGCTACAACTCTGGCGACAACTCAGGCGACAACTCCGGCTACAACTGAGGCTACAACTCAGGCTACAACTCAGGCGACAACTCCGGCTACAACTCAGGCTACAACTCTGGCGACAACTCAGGCGACAACTCCGGCTACAACTGAGGCTACAACTCAGGCTACAACTGAGGCAACAACTCAGGCTACAACTCAGGTGACAACTCAGGCTACAACTCAGGCTACAACTCAGGCTACAACTGAGGCTACAACTGAGGCTACAACTCAGGCTACAACTCAGGCTACAACTCAGGCTACAACTCAGGCTACAACTCTGGCGACAACTCAGGCGACAACTCCGGCTACAACTGAGGCTACAACTCAGGCTACAACTGAAGCAACAACTCAGGCTACAACTCAGGTGACAACTCAGGCGACAACTCAGGCTACAACTGAGGCTACAACTGAGGCTACAACTGAAGCTACAACTCAGGCTACAACTGAGGCTACAACTGAGGCAACAACTCAGGCTACAACTCAGGCGACAACTCCGGCGACAACTCAGGTGACAACTGAGGTTACAACTCCTGCTACAACTGAGGCTACAACTGAGGCAACAACTGAGGCAACAACTCAGGCGACAACTCAGGCGACAACTCAGGCGACAACTCCGGCGACCACTCCGGCTACAACTGAGGGCTACAACTGAGGCTACAACTCAGGCTACAACTGAGGCTACCACTCAAGCAACAACTCAGGCTACAACTGAGGCTACAACTGAGGCAACAACTCAGGCTACAACTCAGGCGACAACTCAGGCGACAACTGAGGTTACAACTCCTGCTACAACTGAGGCTACAACTGAGGCAACAACTGAGGCAACAACTCAGGCGAAAACTCAGGCGACAACTCAGGCGACAACTCCGGCGACCACTCAGGCTACAACTGAGGCTACAACTCAGGCTACAACTCTGGCTACAACTCAGGCGACAACTCAAGCTACAACTGAGGCTACAACTCAGGCTACAACTGAGGCTACCACTCAAGCAACAACTCAGGCTACAACTGAGGCTACAATTGAGGCAACAACTCAGGCTACAACTCAGGCGACAACTCAGGCGACAACTCAAGCTACAACTGAGGCTACAACTCAGGCTACAACTGAGGCTACCACTCAAGCAACAACTCAGGCTACAACTGAGGCTACAATTGAGGCAACAACTCAGGCTACAACTCAGGCGACAACTCAGGCGACAACTGAGGTTACAACTCCAGCTACAACTGAGGCTACAACTGAGGCTACAACTGAGGCTACAACTCAGGCTACAACTGAGGTTTCAACTGAGGCAACAACTCAGGCTACAACTCGGGCGACAACTCCGGCGACAACTCAGGTGACAACTGAGGTTACAACTCCTGCTACAACTGAGGCTACAACTGAGGCAACAACTGAGGCAACAACTCAGGCAACAACTCCTGCTACAACTGAGGCTACAACTGAGGCAACAACTGAGGCAACAACTCAGGCAACAACTCAGGCGACAACTCAGGCGACAACTCCGGCGACCACTCCGGCTACAACTGAGGTTAGAACTCAGGCTACAACTGAGGCATCAACTCAGGCTACAACTCAGGCGACAACTCAGGCGACAACTCCGGCGACCACTCCGGCTACAACTGAGGGGATAACTCAGGCTACAACTGAGGCTACCACTCAAGCAACAACTCAGGCTACAACTGAGGCTACAATTGAGGCAACAACTCAGGCTACAACTCAGGCGACAACTCAGGCGACAACTGAGGTTAGAACTCAGGCTACAACTCAGGCTACAACTGAGGCTACAACTGAGGCAACAACTCAGGCTACAACTCTGGCTACAACTCAGGAGACAACTCAGACGACAACTCAGGCGACAACTGAGGGGATAACTCAGGCTACAACTGAGGCTACAACTCAGGCTACAACTGAGGCTACCACTCAAGCAACAACTCAGGCTACAACTGAGGCTACAATTGAGGCAACAACTCAGGCTACAACTCAGGCGACAACTCAGGCGACAACTGAGGTTACAACTCCTGCTACAACTGAGGCTACAACTGAGGCAACAACTGAGGCAACAACTCAGGCGAAAACTCAGGCGACAACTCAGGCGACAACTCCGGCGACCACTCCGGCTACAACTGAGGTTACAACTCCAGCAACAACTGAGGCTACAACTCAGGTTACAACTGAGGCAACAACTCAGGCGAAAACTCAGGCGACAACTCCGGCGACCACTCCGGCTACAACTGAGGTTACAACTCCAGCTACAACTGAGGCAACAACTGAGGCTACAACTCAGGTTACAACTGAGGCAACAACTCAGGCGAAAACTCAGGCGACAACTCCGGCGACCACTCCGGCTACAACTGAGGCTACAACTGAGGCTACAACTCAGGCTACAACTCAGGCTACAACTGAGGCTACAACTCAGGCTACAACTCAGGCTACAACTGAGGCTACAACTCAGGCTACAACTCAGGCTACAACTGAGGCGACAACTCCACCGACAACTCCGGCTACTACTGATGACACCACTCCGGCACAAACAACAGCTGCACCTACGACTGTAGTAGTTATAATAATAAAAGTGACTTTTAGATCTCTTCAATCCACATTTACAGATGATTTGAATGATCCATCATCTGAAGCTTTCCTGAATCGATCTGCAATGATAAGGAAACAGGTAAGTCTCACCCTTTGAATACAACCTGTTGGTTCAACTTCTGAATTATTTGATCACAGAGCTCAATCACCCAATCAAAGAACTGAATACTTAATAGAAAGTAAACATACTTGAAATGTAAAAAAAATCATGTATTCAAATTTCCAGGAGGAATTAATGAAGGAGTCATCAAGTGGAATATATGAAAATAAATAAAACAAATCCTCCAGCTCAGTGTAAAACTGTTCTCATATACACTCAGTTCAATGTTTCAAGGCAAAAGTAAAAAGTGTTTCAAGTGTGTTTACTGCAGTTAGTCGTGTTGTTTCAGATTGCAAAAAACTGAATTGCCCTCTGGTCACTTCTCCCTTTCCAAGAAAACACATTACTGCAGACTCTCAGGCATTTCAGAAAACTACATAAAAACGCTTTCTGTAGAGCCAGTATTTGATTTGTCCTTTCTGGGCTACTGTACAAACATTGTGTTTCAACACGGCGTACTACGTGAAGAAGATCTTTTCCTATATCGACATGAAGGACTCATTCTAAGCAAACGAAAACACACTGATTCTTAGTTTGAGGTGATTTGAGACTAAACTAGTACTACTCTACTACTGATAGATCCCCCACAAACCTACACACTGGTCGTTTGAATACTGTCTAATATTCATTTCTGTTTCTGCAGCTTGAACCTTTTTATAGAAGAAGATTTCCCTCCTTCGTGTCCATAATAGTGGTGTCATTCAGGTAAAGTGTTGAGAGATACATTGTTACAATTGTTACAATTCAATAATAGTTGCTTAAATCTAACACTTCAAACTATATTTTTTGTTTCCCCTTCTGCAGTTCTGGATCAGTCATCAACAACATTGAACTGAACTTTAATAACAATGCAACAGCTCCTAGTGAAGATGAGGTTAAAGAACCTTTGACCGAAGCAGCTTTAAACGTCACCGGCTTCGACATTGAAACCGCCTCAATCTCTGTTAACGTCACATGTAAGCAATAATGAGTGCTACTTGATCAAAAATGTCAAAAGTTGCACAAAGGATTGTCAAACTAATGTTTTGTTTCACTGCCACTACAACAGCAGCAACTACAACTGCAGCAACTACAACAGCAGCAACTACAACTAGAGCAACTACAACAGCTGCAACTACAACTTCAAGTGGAGTAAGCCACAAGATCAGTCTCACCACCGCATGCTGCCTGGTAGCGTTGGCATGGTTACTGTCAAGCCAACAATGGCATTAGTGCTGATTTCCATTTGAATTTCCATCAATACATGAATGCCATCACTGGTATGAAAAGTGACTTGCAGTCAAAGTCTTGTACAGCTTCGTCTTATTATTGTAAACCCAGGGATGTTGGAAGATAATTACACAATTATAAATTACTTTTGCTTTTGTGAGCACTGAGCTTTAGCAATATTTATCATGATGACAGTTACTAATGCTATCCTGTTTAGGCTTCTTTACGGTAATGCTATGCATATATGTCAAAATAATGCACTGTCAATATTCTTATTTATACAAAGTGTATTTATGTAATCATGCGTCGGTGTATTCTGTAAAACTTCTTGCATTTTGTACAATTTCTGTCAAAAACTTTGCAATGATCAGAATACACAATCTTTGAGGAATGGAAATCGTCTCTCGTGTCATGTTTTGCAATTTTGGTGGTTAAAAAGAAAATGTATCAGGATTTAAAATAAAAAATCATCCAACCGATAAACCCAGCACAGTGTTTCCATCCCTTTTCCAGAAAGTAGCATTATGAACCCAAACATATCAAATGAGCGTAAAGATCAAACATGGTCATTGATAGTACTCTCAGCTGTCAGCCAGCAGCTTGTAGAAGACTCCGGTGACGAGCATCGAGTTTAAGGAAAGAAATAGACGCAGGCAGGCAGGTAGCCCGACCAATCACAACACCAGGCCCATGAAAACCATTGGACCAGCTTATTCCTGTCCTACGACAGCCTTACATACCAGAGATTTATATTCTCACAGCATTTCATTCATTGATGGCAGGATGTAATGACGGTTTTAACAGAAATGTCAAAAATGTGTTTTTGAAGAAGACCAATCTGCCTTTGTTTAAAGCAGTAGTAATGTTGACAGAGATTCAAACACTGCCGTGTCATTTCCTGTGGATACGTTTCAATATCAGCTGGTCTCAGCCTTTGTTGTGTCAGGGAATCAGCTTTGTTCAAAAAGACAGAACTGGGAGTGGTGCATTGTTTACTTTGCCTCTGAGATTCTTCTTTATTCAAACAACATATTGTTCCTAAATCACCTGAAACTCAAAGTAACCACCAGCATCAAGACCAGCATCAATGATGTCAGTTAGCTTTACGTAATGGCTCTCACCAAAAAGAAGCATGTTAATGCTGCAGAAGACGTGAGGCTACCACAGTTAGTATAATCTTCTCCTTAAAGGTTCTTAGAAACTTGTCATTTACTCAAGTGGTCAATAATAAGTCATAATCATTGAGACATTTGACTTCAACATGAAGTCTTTATGAGCTGCTCAGTTAGTAAAGTTGACAGTGAAAGAACATTTTAATTTCACTGGAGTAAAAGGTGCAATAGTGTGCCCTTTGCTCTAGCACTAACTCTTTCATTACTACTCTGTCAAAATAATGTGAAGTTATACATTCACTGATCTTATTTATGAAGGGATTTTATCAATATTCTGAATATGTAGCAGAACCACCTCTATGAACCTCAAATAAATGTCAACATCTTGTAAATGAGCCACTGTTGGAGCTCAGCTGAGACTCCAGGGCTCCAACTTCTCTTCCTTCTGCCGGCTGTCCTGATAAACTATTTGATGATTTTTCCTGCAGGTCATACAAAGATAAGTTGGTGGATGATGGAAGCACTGTAAACCTGTGAAGTAAACCAATATCTGAAGTGAAGCCATTTCCCTGTGACATCAGAGCTTAACTGAGACCCTAGAGCTCCCCCTGCCTGTGTTGGCGTTAATAGCTGCTGCTACCAGGAACCACTTCTTTTGTTACACTGTGGTTCCTCTTAAAAACCTGTCTCCACTTTTCTCTTTGGAACTTTGTCTGGAAGAGTAACTTAAGATGGTTGATATTGAAATGTCATGTTTGAGCAATGACCACCAACTAGCTAGCACATTAGCCTACACCTGACATTTGAAAATCAAACCAGAAGAGTTATATTATTGTAACGAACTGAGGGACATGTAATGTTGACCTGGTATCTTAGAAGTCTTGTTCCAGAAAAGAGGAATGGTTATTAGATTTACTGAGTTTAGGAGGTCAGTGAAGGTCTCATGACCTGTGAAGCTGGTAAACCAGTCAGTCATTATAGCTACCTATGGGGGGGGGGGGGCCTATATCTGGGTTACGACAGGGGAGAGGAAGAGTCTTGGACTATGCGATTGAGTTTCGGACTCTTGCAGCTGAGAGTGGGAGAAACGACTCTGCCTTGTTCGACATCTTTCTGTTTGGCAAGAAGGACAAGACCCTCCGCCCCTGTATCGATTACAGGGGTTTGAATGACATCCCCTTTAAGAACAGGTAACCCTCCCTCTTATTTCATCGGCATTTGAACTGTTACAGGATACTAAAGTCTTTACTAAACTAGACTTAATAAATGCCTATCATCTGGTCAGAATAAGGGAGGGGGATGAATGGAAGACTGCTTTTAACACCCCTAGTAGGCACTACGAGTATTTTGTGATGCCTTTTGGACTAACCAATGCTCCAGCTTTGTTACAGGCCCTGCTTAACATCTCAGTTTTTGTCTACTTGGACGATATTCTCATCTTCTCCCCCGACGAGGAGACTCACAAGGTTCATGTCCAACAGGTCCTCCAGCGCCTCCTAGACCACTAGCTTTTTGTGAAAGCGGAGAAGTGTGAGTTTCACGTGTCCACTGTCTCGTTCCTGGGGTTCGTTGTATCTGAGGGCAATGTGCAGATGGAACCAGCTAAGGTCGAAGCGGTTACAGATTGGCCCACTCCTAGCAACCGCAAAGAGGGCCAACGTTTTTTGGGGTTTGCAAATTTCTATAGAAGATTTATTAGTAACTTTAGCTCCGTAGCCGGCCCCCTCCATGCACTAACCTCTTCTGCTGTTAAGTTCCAGTGGAACCCCGCCACCGATGCTGCCTTCCAACATCTCAAGGCAGCATTCACCACTGCCCCTGTTCTTACCCTCCCGGACCACCATCAGCAGTTTATTGTGGAGGTGGACGCTTCTGATGTGGGAATAGGAGCGGTACTCTCCCAAAGATCCAGGAGAGATAACAAGCTGCATGCCTGTGCCTTCCTCTCTCAGAAACTTTCACCTTCTGAGAGAAACTATGATGTTGGAAACCGGGAACTTCTAGCCGTCAAAGTAGCCCTGGAGGAATGGCGTCACTGGCTGGAGGGGGCGGAGCACCCATTTCTGGTCTGGATGGATCATAAGAATCTTGAGTATCTCCGGACAGCTAAGAGACTGAACCCTCGTCAAGCCAGGTGGGCCCTATTCTTTAATATATTCAACTTTACATTGTCATATCGCCCTGGCTCAAAGAATGTGAAGCCTGACGCTCTGTCTCGGCTGTTTGACCCTGTTGCTCCCCCCAACCCTCCCTCATACATTCTGCTACCTTCCTGTCTAGTAGGGGCCGTCACTTGGGTCATTGAGGAGAGGATGAGGCAGTCTGCCACGAACATTGCTGTTCCTGATGGTTGCACTACGAGGTCATTTGTCCCCTTTTCTCTACGATCTCGGGTCATCCAGTCGGCTCACTCCTCCCGCTTCTCCTGCCACCCCGAGGTCCGGAGGACGATGTTCGTTATTAAGCAGCGGTTCTGGTGGCCCGTGATGAAAAGGGAGGTAAGGGAGTACGTGTCAGCCTGCGAGGTGTGTGTACGAAGTAAGGTTCCTCGACACCCTCCGTCTGATCTCCTATGCCCACTACCAGTCCCGCATCGCCCCTGGTCCCCAGTTCATTTCTAAGTTCTGTAGGGAGTTCTGCACACTTTTAGGAGCCACTGTCAGTCTGTCATCGGGATATCACCCCCAATTCAATAGCGAGACGGAGCGGTTAAACCAGGAGCTGGAGACCGGTCTTCGTTGCCTGGTGTCTCAGAACCCCACTTCCTGGAGCAAGCACTTCATTTGGGTTGAGTATGCGCACAACACTCTCCCTTCCTCGTCTACTGGTCTCTCCCCTTTTCAGTGTGCTTTTGGCTACCAGCCACCCGTTTCCAGCCCTGGAGAGAGAGTCTAGGGTCCCCTCTGCTCTGGCAAATGGTCTGCCGTTACCGCCGCACCTGGACTCGAGCCCGACAGGCGCTCCTCAGGAACTCTGCTCGCTACAAGAGGACGGCGGATCGACGCCGGATCCCGGCCCCTCCCTATCGGGTCGGCCAGAGGGTGTGGTTGTCAACGCGGGACCTTCCCCTTTGCTTGGAGTCCCGCAAGCTGGCGCCTCGTTTTGTGGGCCCGTTCCCGATCTCGAAAGTAATTAACCCTGTGGCGGTGAGACTTCTAAACCCATGAGGATTCACCCCACATTTTATGTGGCCCGGCTGAAGCCTGTCAAGGAGAGCCCCTTGGTCTCCGCCTCTAGACCCCCACCACACCCCCAACTCATTGATTGGGGCCTCGCCTTCTCTGTCAAGCGACTCCTGGCTGTTTCGGCGCCACGCTCGGGGCCAACAGTACCTCGTGGATTGGGAGGGATACGGTCCTGAGGAGAGGTCTTGGGAGTCGGCCAGCAACATTCTGGACCCTGCCCTCATCAGGGACTTCCACCTGAGGTTTCCTGATGAGCCTGGGCCGTCAGGTGCCAGCCTTAGAGGGGACGGGGGTACTGTAACATCCAGGCCTTCTGTGTAGTCTTTGTTGTCACTGTCAGGTTGTCTGTTGTGTTTTTTGTCACTCACCGTGTCTCGTTTCAGACTCCTCCCTCCTCGTGTGCCTTCCTTCTGTGTGATTGCAAGCCCCGCCCTAATTGTTTCCACCTGTGCCTCGTTGCCTGCCTTCCTCTGTGTATTTAGTCTGTGTCAACTCCTTGTTCTGTGCCAGTTAGTCTCAGTTGTTACCAGCGAGTTCCCCAGTGTATGTTTCCCCGTGCTTTGACCTGTTTTGTCTGCCAGCGTTTTGCCCATGGATTAGGATACCTGTGCCTATTGGACTGATTCTCCGTGTACCGACCCTTGCTTTAAGTAAAGACCTTGTTTTTTCCACCCGACTACCGAGTTTGAGTCTGCTTTTGAGTCCTGCTCTCTGTGGCCCCAAGTCCTTAACAACCCCGACTAAACCCGAGTCTTCAAGTGACTTCACCAGGTAAACTGGTGAAGTTAAATAGGTAACTTCACCTGCTCTGTATTAAATTGTTTACCTTTTCTCACAGTACCTGAACAGGTTAATCTGCTCTCTGATTGGCTGTCAATAGATGATGTCACCCTTCAGTGTTTGAGAGAAACCTTGTATCTGTTAAAAACTATTTATTTATACATGAACACACAAACATGAATGTAACTGAGTCTGAAGACATGCGTGATGTAGATTCTGTAAACAACAAACAACAATCTGCTTACAAACATAAAATTATTGTTTTTCTTTTGAAGCTCTACTGAACTGTACGGAGACACATTAGGGACAATTATAATCCCTCAATAACCACTGTGACCACTGCTACATGTTACCTCCTTCATATCCTGGTCAGTGCTTCTATGACATCATCACGTCTCGGTTCTGTCAGAACCTCGAATCTTCAACAAGAACAAACAGTTTTCAGCTTCTTCCAGCTGATCCGAGAGGCTTCTAAAGAGTTTATTTATCAGTGTATCACAAACATTCAACAGTACAACATGTGTACTTAAGTTTGGTACTTGAGTAAATGTGGGCTACCTCGTTACTTTCACGGAAGGAACCACTTCTCTTCTCTCCTCGTTGAGATCAAACACGGTTCTAATGAAACCGTTCTCTTCGATACTTCATGTGAATAAACACCGGCAGTATTTGATCAGTACAATGTGACATCGTTGACATGGAAACGGTTGCCAGGAATCTAGGTGATGATGAGGGGGGTTCTTCTTCCAGCTCGGTTTGACATCTCCTCCGATGGTGATGAAGAAGGATGGAGAGATCTGGAGGAAGAGGAGGAGCAGGATCAAAAGAAAGTGTGTGAACAGTAAAATGTGACAGCAGAAGAAGTGACAGAAGAAGTGACAGCAGAAGAAGAGACAGAAGAAGAAGAGACAGCAGAAGAAGTGACAGAAGAAGAAGAGACAGAAGAAGAAGAGACAGCAGAAGAAGAGACAGAAGAAGAAGAGACAGCAGAAGAAGTGACAGCAGAAGAAGAGACAGAAGAAGAAGAGACAGCAGAAGAAGAACAGAGACGTACCTGCTGACTTTACGCCGACATCAGAAGACCTGTGGAACACAAACACAGTCTCAGTTTTTCCCCGTCACCTCTTTAGCTAATGCTAAGCTAACTGTTCCTGGAGCTAATGCTAAGCTAACAGGACGAGCTTCCTCACTGTCCTTGGTGTCCGGTGGCAGCAGCGCGTCCTGTCTGTTGGCGAGGACGAAGGCCAACGTCGCCAAGATGGCGGCGTCCAGAATGCCCAGGATGGCCAGGATGTAGGCCCAGTGGACGGAGCAGTTACCTGGGGAGAAGCTGCCCACCTGGACACTATATATATATATATACACACTACTAAAGTACTACGATATATACATATATATACACACTACTAAAGTACTACGATATATATATATATATATACACACTACTAAAGTACTACGATATATATATATATATATACACACTACTAAAGTACTACGATATATATATATATATATATATACACACTACTAAAGTACTACGATATATATATATATATATATATATATATATATATATATACACACTACTAAAGTACTACTTTTATATTTATCTCATTCCAGGTATAGTCTGAAGAGATGTGTTTAGTTCCTGGTGAAGATGTAGAGACTTCCTGATGTCATTGAGGAGCTCATTCCACCATTTAGGAGCAGGTGTAAGGTTAGACCAGGTCCTGGTGTGAGGTTAGACCAGGTCCTGGTGTGAGGTTAGACCAGGTCCTGTGTGAGGTTAGACCAGGTCCTGTGTGAGGTTAGACCAGGTCCTGGTGTAGGTTAGACCAGGTCCTGGTGTGAGGTTAGACCAGGTCCTGGTGTAAGGTTAGACCAGGTCCTGGTGTAAGGTTAGACCAGGTCCTGGTGTAAGGTTAGACCAGGTCCTGGTGTAAGGTTAGACCAGGTCCTGGTGTGAGGTTACCGGTAACCAGTGAAGGGAGCGGAGCAGCAGAGGAGTGAGGGTGAGTTTAGGTTGAAGACCAGTCGAGCTGCTGCATTCTGGATGAGCTGCAGAGGTCGGATGGCACCAGCAGGTAGACCTGCAGGAGGGAGTTACAGTAGTCTAGTGAGATGACCTGGACCAGAACCTGGACCAGAACCTGGACCAGAGCCTGGACCAGAGCCTGTACCAGAGCCTGGACCAGAGCCTAGACCAGAGCCTGTACCAGAGCCTGGACCAGAGTACAGACCTGGACCAGAGCCTGGACCAGAGCCTGGACCAGAACCTTCTGGGTGAGAAGGGGCCATGTTCTCCTGATGTGGTGCAGCATGTACCTACAGGACCGTGTTGTTCAGTGATGTTGGCGTGAGGAGAGCTGACTGAGTCTCACACGAGGTTCCTAGCAGTCGGGTTCTAACACGGAGTTGAAGGTGATAGTCAGGTCGTGGGTGGGAGATTCTTTCCTTGGAAGGAACCTCTAGAACTAGTAGAACCTCTAGAACCAGTAGAACCTCTAGAACCAGTAGAACCTCTAGAACCTCTAGAACCTGTAGAACCAGTAGAACCTGTAGGACCAGTAGAACCAGTAGAACCAATGGAACCAGTATGACCAGTAGAACCTGTATGACCAGTAGAACCAGTAGAACCAGTAGAACCTGTATGACCAGTAGAACCAGTAGAACCAGTAGAACCTGTATGACCAGTAGAACCAGTAGAACCTGTATGACCAGTAGAAACAGTAGAACCAGTAGAACCTGTATGACCAGTAGAACCAGTAGAACCTGTAGAACCTGTATGACCAGTAGAACCAGTAGAACCTGTATTACCAGTAGAACCAGTAGAACCTGTATGACCAGTAGAACCAGTAGAACCTGTAGAACCTGTATGACCAGTAGAACCAGTAGAACCTGTATTACCAGTAGAACCAGTAGAACCTGTATGACCAGTAGAACCAGTAGAACCTGTAGAACCTGTATGACCAGTAGAACCAGTAGAACCTGTATTACCAGTAGAACCTGTGACTGACCTGCAGTGAGCTGCAGCCAGGCACAGATCTTGTAGACCGTGGCCGCTGCAGAACCTGAAGAGACAGAGACACAGGACGCTGGTCCACACGGCCCACAGAGACACGCCCACCAGCACCGCCACCGCCTGTCAGGTCAGCCAGGGGGGGGGGACACCGACATCACTGAGGGACAGACAGAGAGACAGGTCAGCCAGGGGGGGGGGACACCGACATCACTGAGGGACAGAGAGACAGGTCAGCCAGGGGGGGGGACACCGACATCACTGAGGGACAGAGAGACAGGTCAGCCAGGGGGGGGGACACCGACATCACTGAGGGACAGATAGAGAGACAGGTCAGCCAGGGGGGGGGACACCGACATCACTGAGGGACAGAGAGACAGGTCAGCCAGGGGGGGGGACACCGACATCACTGAGGGACAGAGAGACAGGTCAGCCAGGGGGGGGGACACCGACATCACTGAGGGACAGACAGAGAGACAGGTCAGCCAGGGGGGGGGACACCGACATCACTGAGGGAGAGACAGAGAGAGAGAGACAGACAGAGAGAGAGAGAGACAGACAGACAGAGAGAGAGAGAGAGAGAGAGAGACAGAGAGAGACAGAGAAACAGTGAGAGAGACAGTGAGAGAGAGAGAGACAGATAGAGAGACAGACAGAGAGACAGACAGAGAGATAGAGAGAGAGAGAGAGACAGAGAGAGAGAGACAGAGAGAGAGAGAGAGAGACAGACAGAGAGACAGACAGAGAGATAGAGAGAGAGAGAGAGACAGAGAGAGAGAGACAGAGAGAGAGAGAGAGAGACAGACAGAGAGACAGACAGAGAGATAGAGAGAGAGACAGACAGAGAGAGAGACAGAGAGATAGAGAGAGAGACAGGTGTCTCCATCAAAACATCTCACTGGATCACATCATAGTTATTGATCTCAACATGAGCTGAATGTCTGTTACAGACCATAATGTCACATCACCGTGGTAACTGTGTTGAGGTTCACCTCCTGAATCTGTTCTCATGTTTTATTTATTCAAACATAAACTTCTGATTATGTTTCTGAACAGATGTAAGTTTAAGTTCCTCATGATAACTATTATCATTATTATTGTTATTATCATTATTATCATTATTATCATTATTATCGTTATTATCGTTATCGTTATTATCGTTATTATCATTATTATCGTTATTATCATTATCGTTATTATCATTATTATCGTTATTATCATTATTATTGTTATTATCATTATTATCGTTATTATCATTATTATTATTATTATTATCATTATTATTGTTATTATCATTATTATCGTTATTATCGTTATTATCATTATTATTGTTATTATCATTATTATCATTATTATTGTTATTATCATTATTATCGTTATTATCATTATTATCATTATTATTGTTATTATCATTATTATCGTTATTATCATTATTATTGTTATCATTATTATCATTATTATTGTTATCATTATTATCATTATTATTGTTATTATCATTATTATTGTTATTGTTATTATCATTATTATTATTATCGTTATTATCATTATTATCATTATTATTGTTATTATCGTTATTATTGTTATTATCATTATTATCATTATTATCATTATTATTATCATAATTATTGTTATTATTGTTATTATCATTATTATCGTTATTATCATTATTATTGTTATTATCATTATTACCATTATTATTGTTATTATCATAATTATTGTTATTATTGTTATTATCATTATTATTGTTATTATCATTATTATCATTATTATCGTTATTATCATTATTATCGTTATTATCATTATTATCATTATTATCGTTATTATTATTGTTATCGTTATTATCGTTATCATTATTATTGTTATCATAATTATCGTTATTATCATTATGATCATTATTATTGTTATTTTCATTATTATCATTATTATTGTTATTATTATCATTATTATTGTTATTATCATTATTGTCGTTATCATTATTTTCATTATTATTGTTATTTTCATTATTATCGTTATTATCATTATTATCATTATTATTGTTATTTTCATTATTATTGTTATTATCATTATCATTATTATTGTTATTATCATTATTGTTATTGTTATTATCATTATTATTATCCATCCATCATCTTCCTCTTATCCGGTCGGGTCTTGGTGGCAGCAGCCAGCAGGCTGACCCAGACTTCCCCTCTAAGGCTGAGCCCTACAGAGGAAACTCATCTCCTTACCCTATCTCTAAGGCTGAGCCCTACAGAGGAAACTCATCTCCTTACCCTATCTCTAAGGCTGAGCCCTACAGAGGAAACTCATCTCCTTACCCTATCTCTAAGGCTGAGCCCTACGGAGGAAACTCATCTCCTTACCCTATCTCTAAGGCTGAGCCCTACAGAGGAAACTCATCTCCTTACCCTATCTCTAAGGCTGAGCCCTACAGAGGAAACTCATCTCCTTACCCTATCTCTAAGGCTGAGCCCTACAGAGGAAACTCATCTCCTTACCCTATCTCTAAGGCTGAGCCCTACGGAGGAAACTCATCTCCTTACCCTATCTCTAAGGCTGAGCCCTACAGAGGAAACTCATCTCCTTACCCTATCTCTAAGGCTGAGCCCTACAGAGGAAACTCATCTCCTTACCCTATCTCTAAGGCTGAGCCCTACGGAGGAAACTCATCTCCTTACCCTATCTCTAAGGCTGAGCCCTACAGAGGAAACTCATCTCCTTACCCTATCTCTAAGGCTGAGCCCTACAGAGGAAACTCATCTCCTTACCCTATCTCTAAGGCTGAGCCCTACAGAGGAAACTCATCTCCTTACCCTATCTCTAAGGCTGAGCCCTACAGAGGAAACTCATCTCCTTACCCTATCTCTAAGGCTGAGCCCTACAGAGGAAACTCATCTCCTTACCCTATCTCTAAGGCTGAGCCCTACAGAGGAAACTCATCTCCTTACCCTATCTCTAAGGCTGAGCCCTCCAGAGGAAACTCATCTCCTTACCCTATCTCTAAGGCTGAGCCCTACAGAGGAAACTCATCTCCTTACCCTATCTCTAAGGCTGAGCCCTACAGAGGAAACTCATCTCCTTACCCTATCTCTAAGGCTGAGCCTACAGAGGAAACTCATCTCCTTACCCTATCTCTAAGGCTGAGCCCTACAGAGGAAACTCATCTCCTTACCCTATCTCTAAGGCTGAGCCCTACAGAGGAAACTCATCTCCTTACCCTATCTCTAAGGCTGAGCCCTACAGAGGAAACTCATCTCCTTACCCTATCTCTAAGGCTGAGCCCTACAGAGGAAACTCATCTCCTTACCCTATCACTAAGGCTGAGCCCTACAGAGGAAACTCATCTCCTTACCCTATCTCTAAGGCTGAGCCCTACAGAGGAAACTCATCTCCTTACCCTATCTCTAAGGCTGAGCCCTACAGAGGAAACTCATCTCCTTACCCTATCTCTAAGGCTGAGCCCTACAGAGGAAACTCATCTCCTTACCCTATCTCTAAGGCTGAGCCCTACAGAGGAAACTCATCTCCTTACCCTATCTCTAAGGCTCGTGAACAAGACCCCGAGATATTTGAACTCCTTCTCTCTATCTAGCTGGTTCCCCTCCTGGGTCTGGATCCCCTCCCTGGTCTGGATCCGGGAGGGGGCCCCGGTTCCCCTGGTCCGGGCGAGGTGGCTGAGGACTGAGGGCTGCGGTTCATCGGGTTTTTTGAACCGCTATTAGTCTGGGCTCTCCCCTTATCATTATTAATATTATTATCATTATTATTATTATCGTTATCATTATTATTGTCAGTATTATTATTGTTATTATCATTATTATTACTGTCGTTATCATTATTATTGTCAGTATTATTATTGTTATTATCATTATTATTACTATTATTATCATCATTATCATTACTGTTATTATCATTATTATTATTATCATTAACATTATTATTATTAATATCATTATTATTATTAATATCATTATTATTATCATTACTGTTATTATTGTTATTATTGATGTAATAAAAGCTTCAAATAAACATTTATTAACGTCAGCCACTCAGCGTTAAGATCAAAGCCGCACCGCGATGACGTCATCGCCTCCCGGTATTCACCGGGACGGACTGACAGACAGAAGGAGAGACAGACAGCGTTATGAAGCAGTCTGTCTGTCTCTCCTCCTGTCTGTCTGTCCTCCTGTCTGTCTGTCTGTCCTCCTGTCTGTCTGTCTGTCTCTCTGTCTGTCTGTCTCTCCTCCTGTCTGTCTGTCTGTCTCTCTGTCTGTCTGTCTGTCTCTCCGCCTGTCTGTCTGTCTCTCCTCCTGTCTGTCTGTCTCTCCGCCTGTCTGTCTGTCTCTCCGCCTGTCTGTCTGTCTCTCCTCCTGTCTGTCTGTCCGCCTGTCTGTCTGTCTCTCCTCCTGTCTGTCTGTCTCTCCGCCTGTCTGTCTGTCTCTCCTCCTGTCTGTCTGTCCTCCTGTCTGTCTGTCTCTCCTCCTGTCTGTCTGTTTGTCCGCCTGTCTGTCTCTCCGCCTGTCTGTCTGTCTCTGCGCCTGTCTGTCTGTCTCTCCGCCTGCCTGTCTGTCTCTCCTCCTGTCTGTCTGTTTGTCCGCCTGTCTGTCTGTCTCTCCGCCTGTCTGTCTGTCTCTCCGCCTGTCTGTCTGTCTCTCCGCCTGTCTGTCTGTCTCTCCGCCTGTCTGTCTGTCTCTCCGCCTGTCTGTCTGTCTCTCCGCCTGTCTGTCTGTCTCTCCGCCTGTCTGTCGTCATTTAAAGAGAATCTGATCTGAAATCTGAATCAACAACTCGATGAGATGAAAGAAAACAAACCTGCCGCTGGAAGAGATCCACCTGTCTGTCTGCCTGTCCACCTGTCTGTCTGTCTGTCCACCTCTTTGTCCCTCTGTTTATCTGCAGGGTGGGAGGATGGAGAGGACAGAGGACGGAGGAGGGAGGACAGAGGAGGGAGGAGAGGATACAGCCTCACATCCCCGGATGTCGCGCTTCCTCCGTCAGCAGGAATCTAGAATTCATATGAACCCGTTAATAAACACGGTGACGTCATCACTTCAGCAGAACACACACATACACATATATATGTATATATATATATATATATAAACATGTGTATATATGTATATATATATATATATACACATGTATATATATATGTATATATATATATATATATATATAATGTATAAACATAATATATGTTCATTGTATTGCTATATCTTATCGTGTGTGTGTGTATATATATGTATGTATATATACGTATATATACACATACATATATATATACGTGTATATATACATATACGTATATATACACACACACACACACGATAAGATATAGCAATACAATGAACATATATTATGTTTATACATTATATAACATGTTAAAATATCTATACACCATATAATATATATACATTATATACCATAATATATATAACATATATATATATATATATTATATATATACACATTATACAGCATGTTAATACATACATACCTTATATAACATGATGATGATGATAAAATATATATAAAATATATATATACATTATATAACATGGGTTATGGTGGTATCAGTAGTAGTAGAAACAGTAGTGGTGGTGGTATTAGTAGCAGTAGTGGTGGTGGTATTAGTAGTAGCAGCAGTATTAGTAGCAGTAGTGGTGGTGGTATTAGTAGTAGCAGCAGTATTAGTAGCAGTAGTGGTGGTGGTATTAGTAGCAGTAGTGGTGGTGGTATTAGTAGCAGTAGTGGTGAAAGTGGTGGTATTAGTAGCAGTAGTGGTGGTGGTATTAGTAGCAGTAGTGTGGTGGTATTAGTAGCAGTAGTGGTGGTGGTGGTATTAGTAGCAGTAGTGGTGGTGGTATTAGTAGCAGTAGTGGTGGTATTAGTAGCAGTAGTGGTGGTGGTATTAGTAGCAGTAGTGGTGGTATTAGTAGCAGTAGTGGTGGTGGTGGTATTAGTAGTAGCAGCAGTATTAGTAGCAGTAGTGGTGGTGGTGGTATTAGTAGTAGCAGCAGTATTAGTAGCAGTAGTGGTGGTGGTGGTATTAGTAGTAGTAGCAGCAGTATTAGTAGCAGTAGTGGTGGTGGTGGTATTAGTAGTAGCAGCAGTATGAGTAGCAGTAGTGGTGGTGGTATTAGTAGTAGCAGCAGTATGAGTAGCAGTAGTGGTGGTGGTATTAGTAGTAGCAGCAGTATTAGTAGTGGTGGTGGTACTTAAGTACAGTACTTGAGTAAATGTACTCGGTTGCGTTACCGCGTCGTAGCTAAGATTAGCTACAGACGTAAAATGCTACTTTAACAATAATACATGTGTATCTTAAGAAGTACTTTAATTTCAGTACTTTTACTTGTAACAGTATTTTCAAACTATGTTACTTTAACTTAGTAGAGTGTCCGAGTAGTTCTTCTACCAATGTGTACCGCAGTTTATTACGTCATTACCCAGAATGCCCTTCAACACAAGATGAAGTTGACTTATGGTCTCTGGAGCTTTCAGCCACGACCTCCGGACTTCATCGCCTTCTGCCTCATAATCACCACGAGGAGAATCAATAATCACCACGAGGAGAATCAATAATCACCACGAGGAGAATCAATAATCACCACGAGGAGAATCAATAATCACCACGAGGAGAATCAATAATCACCACGAGGAGAATCAATAATCACCACGAGGAGAATCAATAATCACCACGAGGAGAATCAATAATCACCACGAGGAGAATCAGTATCAAATCGTTCAAGTTTATTTTATGTTCAGACAGAAAACTGTGATTATTAACAATTATTCTTCTTAACGTGAACATTATTCATAAGTGACGATAAATACAAACATTTATACAGAAATAAAACACCAATCAGCTCAGAGCGGAATACTGCAGCGAACACGAAGCTCCTCTCTCCTGCGTGAATCAAGCGCACCTCAGACAGACAGTGAATCAAGCGCACCTCAGACAGACAGTGAATCAAGCGCACCTCAGACAGACAGTGAATCAAGCGCACCTCAGACAGACAGTGAATCAAGCGCACCTCAGACAGACAGTGAATCAAGCGCACCTCAGACAGACAGTGAATCAAGCGCACCTCAGACAGTGAATCGGACTTTAATCACCTTTTATACTGAAGGTTGTTTGTTCATGTCTCTTTAAAGAAAACTTTAGTCTCCCGACAGGAAACTACATGTTCAGTCTTTTCAAAATAAAGCGCTGACAGAATATAAAACCTAAATTTAACGCTCAATCACATAAAATTCCACAGGTGTGAAAATCAAACACATCCGAAGTGAGGAGACGTTTTTACACCTTCAGACGTCATTAAAACAAAAAGTGCAAATCTAAGAACTCTTCATCAAACTCTTCATCAAGCTCTTCATCAAACTCTTCATCAAGCTCTTCATCAAACTCTTCATCAAGCTCTTCATCAAGCTCTTCATCAAGCTCTTCATCAAACTCTTCATCAAGCTCTTCATCAAACTCTTCATCAAGCTCTTCATCAAACTCTTCATCAAGCTCTTCATCAAACTCTTCATCAAGCTCTTCATCAAGCTCTTCATCAAACTCTTCATCAAACTCTTCATCAAACTCTTAGTTCTAACATGAATACGTTCATATCAGGGAGTAAAAAGTATAAAATAAAGAAACATGACGACTTCCTGTTGGCTACGGAAACATGACGACTTCCTGTTGGCTACGGAAACATGACGACTTCCTGTTGGCTACGGAAACTATCAACTGTTTGTTAATCAATGAACTTGATTCAGTCTACAACCTGCGGAGGAGTCTTGATGAAGATGATGATGAAGATGATCTGCAGTTAAAAGAATGCATTGTGTTTTGTCAGCTGTGAGACACCGCAGACGAGGTTCGACTACATCTCCCACAATGCACCACTGCTGGATGTGGTACCCATGACAGTCCAATCACAGTGAGGCAATCATCTCTTCTTCATCGCCTCCTCCTCCTCTTCATCTCCTCCTCCTCCTCTTCATCTCCTCCTCCTCCTCTTCATCGCCTCCTCTTCATCTCCTCCTCCTCCTCATCGCCTCCTCTTCATCTCCTCCCCCTCCTCCTCATGTCCTCCTCCTCATCGCCTCCTCCTCCTCATCTCCTCCTCTTCATCTCCTCCCCCTCCTCCTCATGTCCTCCTCTTCATCTCCTCCCCCTCCTCCTCATCTCCTCCTCTTCATCGCCTCCTCCTCCTCATGTCCTCCTCTTCATCTCCTCCCCCTCCTCCTCATGTCCTCCTCTTCATCTCCTCCCCCTCCTCCTCATGTCCTCCTCTTCATCTCCTCCCCCTCCTCCTCATGTCCTCCTCTTCATCTCCTCCCCCTCCTCCTCATCTCCTCCTCTTCATCTCCTCCCCCTCCTCCTCATCTCCTCCTCTTCATCTCCTCCCCCTCCTCCTCATCTCCTCCTCATCTCCTCTTCATCATCTCCTCCCCCTCCTCCTCATCTCCTCCTCATCTCCTCTCTTCATCTCCTCCCCCTCCTCCTCATCTCCTCCTCTTCATCTCCTCCCCCTCCTCCTCATCTCCTCTTCTTCATCTCCTCCCCCCCCCACTCCTCCTCATCTCCTCCTCTTCATCTCCTCCCCCTCCTCCTCATCTCCTCCTCTTCATCTCCTCCCCCTCCTCCTCATCTCCTCCTCTTCATCGCCTCCCCCTCCTCCTCATCTCCTCCTCTTCATCTCCTCCCCCTCCTCCTCATCTCCTCCTCATCTCCTCTTCATCATCTCCTCCTCATCTCCTCCTCATCTCCTCCTCTTCATCTCCTCCCCCTCCTCCTCATCTCCTCCTCATCTCCTCTTCTTCATCGCCTCCCCCTCCTCTCATTCCCCTCTTCATCTCCTCCCCCTCCTCCTCATCTCCTCCTCTTCATCTCCTCCCCCTCCTCCTCATCTCCTCCTCTTCATCTCCTCCCCCTCCTCCTCATCTCCTCCTCATCTCCTCTTCTTCATCTCCTCCCCCTCCTCCTCATCTCCCTCCTCATCTCCTCTTCTTCATCGCCTCCCCCTCCTCCTCATCTCCTCTTCTTCATCGCCTCCCCCTCCTCCTCATCTCCTCCTCATCTCCTCCTCTTCATCTCCTCCCCCTCCTCCTCATCTCCTCCTCTTCATCTCCTCCCCCTCCTCCTCATCTCCTCCTCTTCATCTCCTCCCCCTCCTCCTCATCTCCTCCTCTTCATCTCCTCCCCCTCCTCCTCATCCTCCTCCTCATCTCCTCCTCTTCATCTCCTCCCCCTCCTCCTCATCTCCTCCTCATCTCCTCTTCTTCATCGCCTCCCCCTCCTCCTCATCTCCTCCTCATCTCCTCCTCTTCATCTCCTCCCCCTCCTCCTCATCTCCTCCTCTTCATCTCCTCCCCCTCCTCCTCATCTCCTCCTCTTCATCGCCTCCCCCTCCTCCTCATCTCCTCCTCTTCATCTCCTCCCCCTCCTCCTCATCTCCTCCTCTTCATCTCCTCCCCCTCCTCCTCATCTCCTCCTCTTCATCTCCTCCCCCTCCTCATCTCCTCCCCCTCCTCCTCATCTCCTCCTCATCTCCTCTTCTTCATCGCCTCCCCCTCCTCCTCATCTCCTCCTCTTCATCTCCCCCTCCTCCTCCTCCTCCTCCTCCTCCTCCTCCTCCTCTCAGCTCCATGGAGGGATCTCTTCTCCAAACTTAGAGCAGTGAGCAGCATTTTTGGCTTCAAACAGAATCTGAAAAACAAAAATCATGAATTCATATTAATAATGACAATACACAATAATAATAATAATAATACATGATGTAGAAAGCATCATAATAAAAGTAATAATAGTTATAATAATAATAATAATAATAACATAGTGAGGACTCAACTCACCTGGTGGTGGATGTAGGCCTCACACAGGTAATAATAATAATAATAATAATAATAACATAGTGAGGACTCACCTGGTGGTGGATGTAGGCCTCACACAGGTAATAATAATAATAATAATAATAATAACATAGTGAGGACTCACCTGGTGGTGGATGTAGGCCTCACACAGGTAATAATAATAATAATAATAATAACATAGTGAGGACTCACCTGGTGGTGGATGTAGGCCTCACACAGGTAATAATAATAATAATAATAATAATAACATAGTGAGGACTCACCTGGTGGTGGATGTAGGCCTCACACAGGTAATAATAATAATAATAATAATAATAATAATAATAATAATAATAATAACATAGTGAGGACTCACCTGGTGGTGGATGTAGGCCTCACACAGGTAATAATAATAATAATAATAATAACATAGTGAGGACTCACCTGGTGGTGGATGTAGGCCTCACACAGGTAATAATAATAATAATAATAATAATAATAATAATAATAATAACATAGTGAGGACTCACCTGGTGGTGGATGTAGGCCTCACACAGGTAATAATAAAAATAATAAATAATAATAATAATAACATAGTGAGGACTCACCTGGTGGTGGATGTAGGCCTCACACAGTGTAATAATAATAATAATAATAATAATAACATAGTGAGGACTCACCTGGTGGTGGATGTAGGCCTCACACAGGTAATAATAATAATAATAATAATAATAATAACATAGTGAGGACTCACCTGGTGGTGGATGTAGGCCTCACACAGGTAATAATAATAATAATAATAATAATAATAACATAGTGAGGACTCACCTGGTGGTGGATGTAGGCCTCACACAGGTAATAATAATAATAACATAGTGAGGACTCACCTGGTGGTGGATGTAGGCCTCACACAGGTAATAATAATAATAATAATAATAATAACATAGTGAGGACTCACCTGGTGGTGGATGTAGGCCTCACACAGGTAATAATAATAATAATAATAACATAGTGAGGACTCACCTGGTGGTGGATGTAGGCCTCACACAGGTAATAATAATAATAATAATAATAATAATAACATAGTGAGGACTCACCTGGTGGTGGATGTAGGCCTCACACAGGTAATAATAATAATAATAATAATAATAACATAGTGAGGACTCACCTGGTGGTGGATGTAGGCCTCACACAGGTAATAATAATAATAATAATAATAATAACATAGTGAGGACTCACCTGGTGGTGGATGTAGGCCTCACACAGGTAATAATAATAATAATAATAATAATAATAATAATAATAATAACATAGTGAGGACTCACCTGGTGGTGGATGTAGGCCTCACACAGGTAATAATAATAATAATAATAATAATAATAATAATAATAACATAGTGAGGACTCACCTGGTGGTGGATGTAGGCCTCACACAGGTAATAATAATAATAATAATAATAATAATAACATAGTGAGGACTCACCTGGTGGTGGATGTAGGCCTCACACAGGAAAAAATAATAATAATAATAATAATAATAATAATAATAATAATAACATAGTGAGGACTCACCTGGTGGTGGATGTAGGCCTCACACAGGTAATAATAATAATAATAATAATAATAACATAGTGAGGACTCACCTGGTGGTGGATGTAGGCCTCACACAGGTAATAATAATAATAATAATAATAACATAGTGAGGACTCACCTGGTGGTGGATGTAGGCCTCACACAGGTAATAATAATAATAATAATAATAATAATAACATAGTGAGGACTCACCTGGTGGTGGATGTAGGCCTCACACAGGTAGCACCACACAGACAGATCACAGAAGCTCAGCACCAGCGGGTGTTCAGACACAACGCCGTGAGTCACCATGTGCTCATTTACATAACGACCACACAACACCTGAGACAGGAAGGACAACAGGTGAGACGCATTACATCATCAACAGGTGAAACTGTGATGGAGAGGTAAGACGGGTCACCTGGTAGCAGGTGAGACAGGTCCAGTTCTCAGCGCCGGAGCCGCAGTCCTGACATGACTGGAAGACATCTATACCTGAGGGGGGGAGGGGCTTAACAGCATCCAGGTGAGGACACCAGGACAGAGGGTCCACCACGTACAGAGAGGTCTGAAGACACAGAGAGACAGACAGGTAAGAGATATGACCACAGAGAGACAGACAGGTAAGAGATATGACCACAGAGAGGCAGACAGGTAAGAGATATGACCACAGAGAGGCAGACAGGTAAGAGATATGACCACAGAGAGGCAGACAGGTAAGAGATATGACCACAGAGAGGCAGACAGGTAAGAGATATGACCACAGAGAGGCAGACAGGTAAGAGATATGACCACAGAGAGACAGACAGGTAAGAGATATGACCACAGAGAGACAGACAGGTAAGAGATATGACCACAGAGAGACAGACAGGTAAGAGATATGACCACAGAGAGACAGACAGGTAAGAGATATGACCACAGAGAGACACACAGGTAAGAGATATGACCACAGAGAGACAGACAGGTAAGAGATATGACCACAGAGAGAGGTAAGAGATAGGTGAGATATGACCACAGAGAGACAGACAGGTAAGAGATATGACCACAGAGAGACAGACAGTATGTTATAATGAATAAAGGATATAAATGTCTCACGTCCGTCTGTCCTCCACACATCAGCTGCAGACATGTCTCAGGTTTCAACCAACCACAGGCTCCGTCTGTCTCTGGCTCCGCCCCTCCTCCTCCAGGGGCAACCGACTCTGGTGCTGCCACGGCAACAGCCTTTGAAGGGTCAATAATGTATGAAATAAATGAGACGCGAGACAAAACATTTAAACATTATTCATTATTATTATTTATTATTATCATTTCAATGGCAAAAAAAACTCTAAACGTTATACTTTTACTTTGTTATTATCATCCATAGTTTTTTATTCATAAAAACACACAATTCACATGATAAGTAAATAAAATATATTATGTTATCTTCATTCTTGGTGTTAAAGTCTAATAATGAGCTGAGAGCTGTTAGAAGGTAAACATCATAATTCATCTTAATATCTGTTTTGTGAAAACATCTGATTTATTCTAGTTCATCACCAACACTACATTTTACTAGATTACATTGAACGCATCATGAGAACGTTATCATTTACCTTCAGCCAGTACTCATGTTCACTGAAGGGAGCCTGAACGCATCGTAATGTAACTGAAGGGAGCCTGAACGCATCTCTATGTAACTGAAGGGAGCCTGAACGCATCTCTATGTAACTGAAGGGAGCCTGAACGCATCACCATGTAACTGAAGGGAGCCTGAACGCATCTCTATGTAACTGAAGGGAGCCTGAACGCATCTCTATGTAACTGAAGGGAGCCTGAACGCATCTCCATGTAACTGAAGGGAGCCTGAACGCATCTCCATGTAACTGAAGGGAGCCTGAACGCATCACCAAAAAACCAACGCATCTCAGTAACTGAAGGGAGCCTGAACGATTCATGTAACTGAAGGGAGCCTGAACGCATCTCATGTAACTGAAGGGAGCCTGAACGCATCACCATGTAACTGAAGGGAGCCTGAACGCATCTCTATGTAACTGAAGGGAGCCTGAACGCATCTCTATGTAACTGAAGGGAACATGAACGCATCACCATAACTGAAGGGAGCCTGAACCATCTCTGTAACTGAAGGGAGCCTGAACGCATCTCTATGTAACTGAAGGGAGCCTGAACGCATCACCATGTAACTGAAGGGAGCCTGAACGCATCTCCATGTAACTGAAGGGAGCCTGAACGCATCGTAATGTAACTGAAGGGAACATGAACGCATCGTCATGTAACTGAAGGGAACCTGAACGCATCGTCATGTAACTGAAGGGAACCTGAACGCATCGTCATGTAACTGAAGGGAACCTCCGCTGGTTCTCCGTTAGCGGTGCTGCTAGCGTTACTAGCTCTCCTCACTAATGACGTCTTATTTTTACTGAATATAGAATACGATCATCAGATTATTAATTCACAGTTCACGTGTGTGTCACTAGAACCAGACGAGGCAGGCAAAGGATTGTGGGAAATACCTGTAGACTATCTCTCCATAAGGAATCTCTACTGACTCAGACTTCCTGCTCACCTGAGGCTGCAGCAGCGTGCTCTCTGCTGATTGGCTCTGTTCAGGTGTCGCTTCACCTTCACGCGTGACCTCATCTTGGCTGAGGCGGACCTTCGGTCTGGCCCCGCCCACTGTGTCGGATGTAGCAGGAGTGTGATTGGCTGAGGTTTGACTGATGTCCAAACTGGCCAATCCCTGAGTGAGCTGCTCCAGACCGCGCTCCGTCTGATTGGACGTCTTAGTGGTGTCCTCCGGTCCTGCAGGGGGCAGCGGAGGTTTGTTTGTGCTGCTCGTCTCCGACTTCCTGCCTTTTCCTTTAGAACTACGTTTCCCACGATGGTTCATGGCCGGCAGGGACGATCGCACCGACTCTGGGACTAAAAGAAACATCAGCGTTATTTAAATGAAACTAAACAGGATCAATTAAAACTCAACAGATGACTCCTGCACTGACTGCGTATCCTCAGAGACTTCCAGTAGGGGGCGTGGTGTCGGACGACCTCGTTGATCACCGCCACGGCGCTGTGATGGGGAGGGGGGAGGGGCGTCACTAAGGAGGGAGGAGGGTCTCCTAGCAACATGCTGGTGCACATCGCCATGGAGTCAGAGATGGACGTCAAGTTATAACCTCCCTGAGAGAGACGGAGAGATGTCTTCAGTCACTTTACTTTACAGTACTGTACCTCATGTTACAACACTGTGTGTGTGTGTGTGTGTGTGCGTGTGTGTGTGTGTGTACCTCCAGTATGAGTAGGACTCGCCCCCCGGCCAGTGACATCAGCAGGTGTGTGAGATGGGCGTATCCTTCAGGGGTCACATGATACCCCCCCAGTGGATCCCCTCGAGCTGCATCGAAACCGGCCGACACCAGAACCAGACCGGGATTAAACTAGAGAGAACGTGAATAGACCCAGATGTATCAGATATATGTATCAGATATATGTATCAGATATTTATCTGATATAGATATAGATATATATATATATATATATACACACACACAGATATATCTGATATATACATCAGATGTTTATCTGACACATATATCAGATATATATATATATATATATATATATATATATATATATACATATATATATATATACATATATATATGTGGATATCTGAGGACTCTATCACTGAAGTGTGTGTGTATGTGTGTATGTGTGTGTGTGTGTGTGTGTGTGTGGTAACCTCGGTGGCGATCGGCATGACAACGCTGTGAAAGGCAGCGAGGTAGTCCGAGTCTCCCATCCGCCCGCCGCTCCACGCCACGTTGACGTTAAACCCCGCCCCCTTGGACACGCCCACCCTGTCGGGGGAGGCGTCCTCCGACGACGGGAAGAACATCCCGTTGTCATAGCGATGGAGGGAGATGTACAGGACGCTGGAGAGAAAATACATCTTCACTTTACTTCACTTCACTAGACTTCACTTCACTAGACTTCACTTCACTTCACTAGACTTCACTTCACTTCACTTCACTAGACTTCACTTCACTTCACTAGACTTCACTTCACTTCACTTCACTTCACTAGACTTCACTTCACTAGACTTCACTTTACTAGACTTCACTTCACATCACTAGACTTCACTTCACTAGACTTCACTTTACTAGACTTCACTTCACTAGACTTCACTTTACTAGACTTCACTTCACTAGACTTCACTTCACTTCACTAGACTAGACTTCACTTCACTAGACTTCACTTTACTAGACTTCACTTCACTAGACTTCACTTCACTAGACTAGACTTCACTTCACTAGACTTCACTTCACTAGACTTCACTTAACTAGACTTCACTTCACTTTACTAGACTTCACTTCACTTTACTAGACTTCACTTCACTTTACTAGACTTCACTTCACTAGACTTCACTTTACTAGACTTCACTTCACTTTACTAGACTTCACTTCACTAGACTCCACTTCACTTTACTAGACTTCACTTCACTAGACTTCACTTCACTAGACTTCACTTTACTAGACTTCACTTCACTTTACTTCATTTCACTTTAATAGACTTCACTTCACTAGACTTCACTTCACTAGACTTCACTTCACTTTACTAGACTTCACTTCACTTCACTAGACTTCACGTCACTTAACTAGACTTCACATCACGACTTCACTTTACTAGACTTCACTTCACTTTACTAGACTTCACTTCACTTCATTTCACTTTACTAGACTTCACTTCACTAGACTTCACTTTACTAGACTTCACTTCACTAGACTTCACTTTACTTCATTTCACTTTACTAGACTTCACTTCACTAGACTTCACTTTACTAGACTTCACTTCACTAGACTTCACTTTACTAGACTTCACTTCACTAGACTTCACTTCACTTCACTAGACTTCACTTCACTGACTTCTTCCTTCTTCCTTCACTTAGACTTCACTTCACTAGACTTCTTCACTTCACTAGACTTCACTTTAACTTCACTTCACTAGACTTCACTTTACTTCATTTCACTTTACTAGACTTCACTTCACTAGACTTCACAGACTTCTTTTCTTTACTAGACTTCACTTCACTAGACTGGACTTCACTTCAAAAGACTTCACTTCACTTTACTAGACGTCACTTCACTAGCCTTCAGTTCACTTCACTAGACTTCACTTCTTTACTAGACTTCACTAGACTTCACTTCACTTTACTAGACTTCACTTCACTAGACTACTTTACTTCATTTCACTTTACTAGACTTCCTTACTAGACTTCACTTCCACTAACAGACTTCACTAGACACCACACTACGGCTCACTTCACTAGCTTCCTTTTACTAGCGTCACTTAACTAGACTTCACTTCACGACTTCACTTTACTAGACTTCACTTCACTTTACTAGACTTCACTTCACTTCACTTCACTTTACTAGACTTCACTTCACTAGACTTCACTTTACTAGACTTCACTTCACTAGACTTCACTTTACTTCACTTCACTTTACTAGACTTCACTTCACTAGACTTCACTTTACTAGACTTCACTTCACTAGACTTCACTTTACTAGACTTCACTTCACTAGACTTCACTTTACTTCATTTCACTTCACTAGACTTCACTTCACTAGACTTCACTTTACTAGACTTCACTTCACTAGACTTCACTTTACTAGACTTCACTTCACTAGACTTCACTTTACTTCATTTCACTTTACTAGACTTCACTTCACTAGACTTCACTTTACTAGACTTCACTTCACTAGACTTCACTTTACTAGACTTCACTTCACTAGACTTCACTTTACTTCACTTCACTTCACTAGACTTCACTTCACTAGACTTCACTTTACTAGACTTCACTTCACTAGACTTCACTTTACTAGACTTCACTTCACTAGACTTCACTTCACTTCACTTCACTTTACTAGACTTCACTTCACTAGACTTCACTTTACTATACTTCACTTCACTAGACTTCACTTTACTAGACTTCACTTCACTAGACTTCACTTCACTTTACTAGACTTCACTTCACTAGACTTCACTTCACTAGACTTCACTTTACTTCACTTCACTTTACTAGACTTCACTTCACTAGACTTCACTTTACTAGACTTCACTTTACTTTACTAGACTTCACTAGACTAGACTTCACTTCACTGGACTTCACTTCACTAGACTTCACTTCACTTTACTAGACTTCACTTTACTAGACGTCACTTCACTAGACTTCATTTCACTTCACTAGACTTCACTTCACTTTACTAGACTTCACTAGACTTCACTTCACTTCACTTTACTAGACTTCACTTCATGAGACTTCAGTTCACTTCACTAGACTTCACTTCACTAGACTTCACTTCACTAGACTTCACACAACCACTTCACTAGACTTCACTTCACTTCACTAGACTTCACTTCACTTTACTAGACTTCACTTTACTAGACTTCACTTCACTAGACTAGACTTCACTTTACCAGACTTCACTTCACTTTACTAGACTTCACTTCACTAGACTTCACTTCACTAGACTTCACTTCACTTTACTTCACTAGACTTTACTTTGCTAGACTTCACTTCACTAGACTTCACTTTACTAGACTTCACTTCACTAGACTTCACTTTACTAGACTTCACTTTTCTTTACTAGACTTCACTTCACTAGACTTCACTTTACTAGACTTCACTTCACTAGACTTCACTTCACTTCACTAGACTTCACTTCACTTAACTAGACTTCACTTTACTAGACTTCACTTCACTAGACTTCACTTCACTTTACTAGACTTCGCTTCACTTCATTTCACTTTACTAGACTTCACTTCACTAGACTTCACTTTACTAGACTTCACTTCACTAGACTTCACTTCACTTTACTAGACTTCACTTCACTAGACTTCACTTCACTAGACTTCACTTTACTTCATTTCACTTTACTAGACTTCACTTCACTAGACTTCACTTTACTAGACTTCACTTTACTTTACTAGACTTCACTAGACTAGACTTCACTTCACTGGACTTCACTTCACTAGACTTCACTTCACTTTACTAGACGTCACTTCACTAGACTTCACTTTACTAGACGTCACTTCACTAGACTTCATTTCACTTCACTAGACTTCACTTCACTTTACTAGACTTCACTAGACTTCACTTCACTTCACTTTACTAGACTTCACTTCATGAGACTTCAGTTCACTTCACTAGACTTCACTTCACTAGACTTCACTTCACTAGACTTCACTTTACTAGACTTCACTTCACTAGACTTCACTTCACTTTACTAGACTTCACTTCACTTCACTAGACTTCACTTTACCAGACTTCACTTCACTAGACTTCACTTCACTTTACTAGACTTCACTTTACTAGACTTCACTTCACTAGACTAGACTTCACTTTACCAGACTTCACTTCACTTTACTAGACTTCACTTCACTAGACTTCACTTTACTAGACTTCACTTTACTAGACTTCACTTCACTAGACTTCACTTCACTTTACTTCACTAGACTTTACTTTGCTAGACTTCACTTCACTAGACTTCACTTCACTAGACTTCACTTTACTTCATTTCACTTTACTAGACTTCACTTCACTAGACTTCACTTTACTAGACTTCACTTCACTTTACTTTACTAGACTTCACTTTACTGGACTTCACTTCACTTCTATTGACATCCACAAGAAGTGAGTTCACCTCAAACCGCTTCTATTCCCTTCACTCCAGTCTCCTCACCTGTCGTCGTCCTCGAACATGTGCTGCGTCCCGTTGCCGTGGTGAACGTCCCAGTCCACGATGAGGACCCGCAGCGGTGCATCATGGGACATCTTCTGGGCGTGGCGAGCGGCGAGTGCGGCCGTGTTGAAGAAACAGAAACCACACGGAGACCCGCTTTCTGCGTGGTGACCAGGAGGCCGCACGATGGCCACGCCCCTATTCACCTGGGACAGGTACACTCATTATGTACTTATACTGTGGTACCAGGAGGCCGCACAATGGCCACGCCCCTATTCACCTGGGACAGGTACACTCATTATGTACTTATACTGTGGTACCAGGAGGCCGCACAATGGCCACGCCCCTATTCACCTGGGACAGGTACACTCATTATGTACTTATACTGTGGTACCAGGAGGCCGCACGATGGCCACGCCCCTATTCACCTGGGACAGGTACACTCATTATGTACTTATACTGTGGTACCAGGAGGCCGCACGATGGCCACGCCCCTATTCACCTGGGACAGGTACACTCATTATGTACTTATACTGTGGTACCAGGAGGCCGCACGATGGCCACGCCCCTATTCACCTGGGACAGGTACACTCATTATGTACACGATGGCCACGCCCCTATTCACCTGGGACAGGTAAACTCATTGCTGTGGTTCTTATACTGTGGTACTTATACTATAGTATCTATACTGTGGTACTTATACTGTTGTACTTCTAATGTGTTACCTGTCCTGTGTGTGTGTGAGTGTTACCTGTCCTGTCCTGTGTGTGTGTGTGCGTGTGTTACCTGTCCTGTGTGTGGGTGTGTGTGTGTTACCCCTCCTGTGCGTGCGTGTGTGTGCGTGTGTGTACCTCCCCTGTGCGTGCGTGTGTGTACCTCCCCGTGCGTTGTTGTGTACCTCCCCTGCGTGCGTGTGTACCTCTCCTGTGCGTGCGTGTGTGTACCTCCCCTGTGCGTGCGTGTGTGTGTGTACCTCTCCTGTGCGTGCGTGTGTGTACCTCTCCTGTGCGTGTGTGCGTGTGTGTGTGTACCTCCCCTGTGCGTGTGTGTGTGTACCTCTCCTGTGCGTGCGTGTGTGTACCTCTCCTGTGCGTGTGTGTGTGTGTGTGTACCTCCCCTGGTACCTCTCCTGTGCGTGTGTGTGTGTACCTCCCTGTGCGTGTGTGTGTGTACCTCCCTGTGCGTGTGTGTGTGTGTACCTCTCCTGTGCGTGCGTGTGTGTACCTCTGTGCGTGTGTACTCCCCTGTGCGTGCGTGTGTGTGTGTGTGTGCGTGTGTGTACCTCTCCTGTGCGTGCGTGTACCTCCCCTGTGCGTGCGTGTGTGTGTGTGCGTGTACCTCCCCTGTGCGTGTGTGTACCTCCCATGTGCGTGCGTGTGTGCGTGTGTGTACCTCCCCTGTGCGTGTGTGTACCTCCCATGTGCGTGCGTGTGTGTGTGTGTGCGTGTGTGTACCTCCCCTGTGCGTGTGTGTACCTCCCATGTGCGTGCGTGTGTGTACCTCTCCTGTGCGTGTGTACCTCCCCTGTGCGTGTGTGCGTGTACCTCTCCTGTGCGTGTGTGCGTGTACCTCTCCTGTGCGTGCGTGTGTGTACCTCTCCTGTGCGTGTGTGTACCTCTCCTGTGCGTGTGTGTACCTCTCGTGTGCGTCGTGTACTCCCTGTGCGTGCGTGGCGTGTACCTCATGTGCGTGCGTGCGTCTCTCTGCGTGCGTGCGTGTGCGTGTACCTCTCCTGTGCGTGCGTGCGTGCGTGACCTCTCTGTGCGTGCGTGCGTGCGTGACCTCTCATGGCGTGCGTGTACCTCTCCTGTGCGTGCGTGCGTGTACTCACCTGCGTCTGCGTGTGCACCTCTCCTGTGCGTGCGTGCGTGGTGTAGTGTACCTCTCCTGTGCGTGGCGTGCGTGCGTGCGTGTACCTCTCCTGGCGTGCGTGCGTGCGTGTACCTCTCGCCTGCGTGCGTCGTGTACCTCTCCGTGCGTGCGTGCGTGTACCTCTCCTTGGTGGTCCTGTGTACCTCTCCTGTGCGTGCGTGCGTGTATTCTCTGGCGTGGTGCACCTCCTGTGCGTGCGTGCGTGCGTGCGTGTACCTCTCCTGTGCGTGCGTGCGTGCGTGTACCTCTCCTGTGCGTGCGTGCGTGCGTGTACCTCTCCTGTGCGTGCGTGCGTGCGTGCGTGTACCTCTCCTGTGCGTGCGTGCGTGCGTGCGTGTACCTCTCCTGTGCGTGCGTGCGCGTACCTCTCCTGTGCGTGCGTGCGTGCGTGTACCTCTCCTGTGCGTGCGTGCGTGCGTGTACCTCTCCTGTGCGTGCGTGCGTGCGTGTACCTCTC
>JACSYO010001991.1:85000-115912 GCA_016806645.1 Ophiodon elongatus | reverse complement strand
TGGTGGTGATGATGATGGTGATGGTGATGATGGTGGTGATGATGATGATGGTGATGATGGTGATGATGATGATGATGATGGTGATGATGGTGATGATGATGGTGATGATGATGATGATGATGTGATGATGATGATGGTGATGATGATGGTGATGATGATGATGGTGATGATGATGATGATGATGATGATGATGATGATGATGGTGGTGATGATGATGATGATGATGGTGATGATGATGGTGATGATGATGATGATGATGATGGTGGTGATGATGGTGATGATGATGGTGATGGTGATGATGATGATGGTGGTGATGATGATGGTGGTGATGATGGTGATGATGATGATGGTGATGATGGTGATGATGGTGATGATGATGATGATGGTGATGATGATGATGATGGTGATGATGGTGATGATGGTGATGATGGTGATGATGATGATGATGATGATGATGATGGTGATGATGATGATGATGATGATGGTGATGATGATGATGATGGTGATGATGATGATGATGATGATGATGATGGTGATGATGATGATGATGGTGATGATGATGGTGATGGTGATGATGGTGATGATGATGATGGTGATGATGATGATGATGATGATGATGATGATGGTGATGATGATGATGATGATGATGATGATGATGGTGATGATGATGATGATGATGATGATGGTGATGATGATGATGATGATGGTGATGATGATGATGATGATGATGATGGTGATGATGATGATGATGGTGATGATGATGATGATGGTGATGATGATGATGATGATGATGATGGTGATGATGATGATGGTGATGATGATGATGATGATGGTGATGATGATGGTGATGATGATGATGATGATGGTGATGATGATGATGATGATGATGATGATTCCTGCCTGTAGACATGATGATCTGAACACTGATGTTCTTCACCTGCTGAACAACACAGAGGGAAACTCCACCAGGTGAGCCTTAATGTTTTCATCATATATCATTTTTTAAATATATTATAATGTATAATAATATATATTATATATTATTATATATAATATAATAATATATTTTATATAATGATATATTATATTTAATCATATATTATATTTAATCATATATTATATATAATATATGATTAAATATCATATATTATTATATATATTATCGTGATGAAAAACATCTTGTAATAAATGTGAAAAACAGTTTTCTTCGTCTGCTGAAGCTCAAACTTATATTTCATTATTATATTATATCATGTTATTATTATATTATTTCATTATTATATCATGTTATTATTATATTTTATTATTATATTATTATATTGTATCATGTTATTATTATATTTTAGCATTATATTATATCATAATGTTCTAGCCGTTGTCTTGTAATTATAAGAAACATAAAGTTATGAGACAGACATTTAAATTTTAAACACAATTCTCACATAAGAAAAAATATCATTAGAAATTTAGAATATAAAATATCTTGTGATTATAAAGATAGTCATTATGAGAGTCATAATTATAATTATTATAATTATTATAATTATTATAAAACATGTATAATTTTTGTTTTCTGAACGAAATGCAGGTTTGACCCTTTTCTACCGGTCAACAACAATATGTCAAGGTCAGAGTAACACACAATACACACAATAATACACAATACACACAACAATACACACAATAATACACAACAATATACACAATAATATACAATACACACACAATAATACACAACAATACACACAACAATATACACAATAATATACAACAATATACACAATAATACACAATACACACACAATAATACACAACAATACACAATATACACACAATAAAGTTTAGGTTTAAGTTGAATACACAATATATACACAAAATACATATGATACAGACAATGATACACAATATACACAATAATAAATAAATGTATCATTATTATTTTGATAAAGAGGTTGATTTTCATCTTAATATATTTCATCTCTTTTTAACTAATTCTATATTAAAATATTTTTTAACTAATTCTATATTTATATATATTCTTTTAGCTTATTCTATATTTATATATTTTTTAACTAATTCTATATTTATATATTTTTTAACTAATTCTATATTTATATAATCTTTAACTAATTCTATAGTTATATATTTTTTAATTCTATATATATTTTTTAACTAATTCTATATTTATATATTTTTTAAACATTTTATTTCTCATCATTTAATGTTTAAATTCTTTTCTGATTTTATTAAAAATATATTTTCTTTCTCTTAAATATTTTTTATGTTTGTCTTTGAATGTATTCTATTTTGAGAAATAAGCTTTTTCTTTCTGTATACTGATATTAGTACACTATTGATGTACTATTGATGTACTATTGATGTATTAACTGATGTACTGATTGAAGTACTGACTGATGTAATTGATGTATAATCTGATGTAATAGATATATAATCTGATGTATAATCAGATATAATTGATATATAATCAGATGTAATTGATGTATAATCAGATATAATAGATATATAATCTGATGTATAATCAGATATAACAGATATATAATCTGATGTATAATCAGATATAACAGATATATAATCTGATGTATAATCTGATGTAATTGTTGTATAATCTGTTGTATAATCTGATGTAATTGATGGATAATCTGATGTACTGATGTATAATCTGATGTACTGATGTATAATCTGATGTACTGATCTTTCAGGATAATGGTAGTTGCTGCTCCTGCTTCAGCAAATACTCCAAGGTGTCCACTGAGTACTTGTGCTCTGAGTAATTTGGTTGACTCTCTGAACAAAGGAAACGAAGTAGCCGGATCCGCCACTAAAGATATTTACGGACCCGGGAAGTGATGTCAGAGGACACGCCCACAGCGGACTGATGTCAGAGGACACGCCCACAGCGGACTGATGTCAGAGGACACGCCCACATCGGACTGATGTCAGAGGACACGCCCACATCGGACTGATGTCAGAGGACACGCCCACATCGGACTGACCACCACACACACGTTGGGTCGTCCTGAGATGGAGATTATTATTGTTATTGGTCCAATCAGAACGAGCTAACAGCAAGTCTGTTGTTCTTGTTCGTCATGTGATGGATCGTTTATTATCAACAACAACAACAACAACAACATGTGTGTGAAACACCAGCAGTAATGATGAAAGGGTTGAGCATACATTAATGTCCTCACATCTCCCAAAATAAAAAAATAAGCCTCATTCAGTTTTTATTCTTCTGTGTTCTGATTCAGGATTATTTATATATATATATATATATATATATATATATATATATATATATATATATATATATATATATATATATATATATATATATTTATTTATATATATATATATATATATGTGTGTGTGTGTTCATGGCTCCAGTATAATCATAGATTGTGTTATTTAAATTCAGTTGTTATTGTTTTATAATTAAATACAGTTCGAATGTTTTAATGAATAATTTATGAGACTTAATGAAAGAACTTTTCTGCTGCGTTCTCTTACTGATGCTCAGTATGATCATGATGAAGGTGAGATGATGAAGGTGAGATGATGAAGATGAGATGATGAAGGGTAAAGAGGTCAAAGGTTAATAATAAACCTCATAACCTCATTATAACAAGAGTATAGTACAGAGTATAGTAGAGAGTATAGTAGAAAGTATAGTACAGAGTATAGTACAGAGTATAGTACAGAGTATAGTAGAAAGTATAGTACAGAGTATAGTAGAGAGTATAGTAGAAAGTATAGTACAGAGTATAGTAGAGAGTATAGTACAGAGTATAGTACAGAGTATAGTAGAGAGTATAGTAGAAAGTATAGTACAGAGTATAGTAGAGTATAGTAGAGAGTATAGTGTAGAGTATAGTACAGAGTATAGTAGAGAGTATAGTAGAAAGTATAGTACAGAGTATAGTAGAGTATAGTAGAGAGTATAGTGTAGAGTATAGTACAGAGTATAGTAGAGAGTATAGTAGAAAGTATAGTACAGAGTATAGTAGAGAGTATAGTGTAGAGTATAGTACAGAGTATAGTAGAGTATAGTAGAGAGTATAGTGTAGAGTATAGTACAGAGTATAGTAGAGAGTATAGTAGAAAGTATAGTACAGAGTATAGTAGAGAGTATAGTAGAAAGTATAGTACAGAGTATAGTAGAGAGTATAGTGTAGAGTATAGTACAGAGTATAGTAGAGAGTATAGTACAGAGTATAATAGAGAGTATAGTACAGAGTAGAGAGTATAGTACAGAGTAGAGAGTATAATAGAGCGTATAGTACAGAGTAGAGAGTATAGTACAGAGTATAGTACAGAGTATAATAGAAAGTATAGTACAGAGTAGAGAGTATAGTAGAGAGTATAGTAGAGAGTAGAGAGTATAGTAGAGAGTATAGTAGAGAGTATAGTACAGAGTAGAGAGTATAGTGTAGAGTATAGTACAGAGTATAGTAGAGAGTATAGTACAGAGTATAATAGAGAGTATAGTACAGAGTAGAGAGTATAGTACAGAGTAGAGAGTATAATAGAGCGTATAGTACAGAGTAGAGAGTATAGTACAGAGTATAGTACAGAGTATAATAGAAAGTATAGTACAGAGTAGAGAGTATAGTAGAGAGTATAGTAGAGAGTAGAGAGTATAGTAGAGAGTATAGTAGAGAGTATAGTACAGAGTAGAGAGTATAGTAGAGAGTATAGTGCAGAGTATAGTAGAGAGTATAGTACAGAGTAGAGAGTATAGTACAGAGTAGAGAGTATAGTACAGAGTAGAGAGTATAATAGAGAGTATAGTACAGAGTAGAGAGTATAATAGAGAGTATAGTACAGAGTAGAGAGTATAGTACAGAGTAGAGAGTATAATAGAGAGTATAGTACAGAGTAGAGAGTATAGTACAGAGTAGAGAGTATAATAGAGAGTATAGTACAGAGTAGAGAGTATAATAGAGAGTATAGTACAGAGTAGAGAGTATAGTACAGCGTATAATAGAGAGTATAGTACAGAGTAGAGAGTAGTATTAGTTAGTACCAGGCCTCCTGCAGCTTGTTGACCTACTTCTGTTCATTAAGCTTTAATCCTTCAGATAATCTCACAGCAACAGAAGCTCTCTGTTCCCTCTGAGGGAGGACTGAACTACAGAGGACGTATTCATGATAGAATATATTAATATATATGTAAACATGAGGCCATGACAGCATGAGAGCAGGAGACACCGACTGAGAGGTGAGTCTGTTCCTTATTGTTATTAATATATTAATATATATGTAAACATGAGGCCATGACAGCATGAGAGCAGGAGACACCGACTGAGAGGTGAGTCTGTTCCTTATTGTTATTAATATATTAATATATATGTAAACATGAGGCCATGACAGCATGAGAGCAGGAGACACTGACTGAGAGGTGAGTCTGTTCCTTATTGTTATTAATATATATGTAAACATGAGGCCATGACAGCATGAGAGCAGGAGACACCGACTGAGAGGTGAGTCTGTTCCTTATTGTTATTAATATATTAATATATATATAAACATGAGGCCATGACAGCATGAGAGCAGGAGACACTGACTGAGAGGTGAGTCTGTTCCTTATTGTTATTAATATATTAATATATATGTAAACATGAGGCCATGACAGCATGAGAGCAGGAGACACCGACTGAGAGGTGAGTCTGTTCCTTATTGTTATTAATATATTAATATATATGTAAACATGAGGCCATGACAACATGAGAGCAGGAGACACTGACTGAGAGGTGAGTCTGTTCATGTATATTCCTATTATTATAGGAATATACATATACAGACTTCAGAAGATTGCATCTGCTAAAGCAAAATAAAAGACATATTTCAAAGTGCTGTGTGAAGTCTTTAGAACCACGAGCTCCTCTCTGGTGTTCTCATGAACCTCAGACGAGAACCTAGGGAACACTGGGACGGGGATTAGAGTCATGTTTGTGTGCAGGAGGAGGAAGAGGAAGAGGAAGAGGAAGAAGATGCTGAAGCCCTGCAGGCTGCTGCTGGTGCAGCTGGCTCTCAGGTTATCGTGTCACGTAGTTTCTGGTAAGAACAGTCCAAGTGACATTCTGTTGATTTCACTCAAACATTTCAGATCATATCATCGTCCTCCAGAAATAATAACTAATAACCTGCTGGTTGGTGAGCAGTAAGGAAACCCTGAAGCACAGAGGGAAAAGGTTTAGCAGGTCCTGTGTTTGTTGTTGTAATACTAATGTTGGCCACAAGAGGCTAAAGTACACCACATGTTCTAAAGGACTAACATCATTCATGTAGTACTTCTCTATCCACTCCAAACACAAGGTACTTATATTGTGTGTTTGCAAGTTCAATATTTCTATTCCTAAAAATCTCTACATTAATTCCAACAGATTGAGTTTGTAACATTACCTTATATTACACCAGTCTCTGTTTGACCCATCTTCTTGTCTGAACACAAAAGAACTGGTCTCATTAAGCCACACACACACACACACACACACACACACACACACACACACACACACACACACACACACACACACACACACACACACACACACACACTGGTCTCGCCCTCAGCCAGCCGGTGTCTGGGGGGGGCGGACATCTTTGCTGCGGTGAGAGAGAACAGTCCAGTGGGTCAGCTCATCTCTCAGATCAGCATCAGCTCAGAACCAGGACCCAGCAGCTTGAGGCTGTGTCTGACCGGGGACAACGCCCACTGGTTCTACCTGGAGGGGCGGAGCCTCCGCCTGAACACCTCCGCCTCCAGAGTGCTGGACCGAGAGGTAACCCTCATCCTGGTCTTTAACGGGTCTCACCTGGACCACCGGCTCAGGCTCACATGTGGTCTGTCTCTCAGGTTCAGGGGTCGGTGCTGATAGCAGAGCTCACCTGTTACGAGGACGACGTCATACAGGTGAGCAACAGAAGCTACTCAAAGTGTTATCATACATACATACATACATACATATTTCTTTTTATATTTTATGTTTGTCTCAGAGTAAGAACAGGATCCTGCTGGAGATCCTGAATGAAAACGACAACAAACCAAACTTTATAAAGGAGACGATTCAACCGTACACCATCAGGGAGGTAAAGCCAACCACCTGTACACACAGTACTACTAACCTGTACACACAGTACTACTAACGTGTACAGCACCAGTACTACTAACGTGTACAGCACCAGTACTACTAACCTGACCCAGTAAACACACCAGGTTTATCAGAAGAAACTCATGTGAATGTGATACTTATACATAATGAAGTTTATAAACATGATACTTATACGGTGGCTTGGGCTCTTGAAGTCACGCAATATGACAGACACCAAATCGGTGCAGAAGCTTCATTAAATGCAGAACATGCAACAACACCAGGACAGACCGGGTCGGGTTCTGGAGAAGGACCAAGCCATCAGGAGAACAAGCAGACTGAGACCAGAGGGAGCTGAGGAGACTCTCGTGGTCGGGACAAGGCAGGGAAGTTCAAACAGGCAGGAAGTCCAGAAGGACAGGGAAGTCCAAACAGGCAGGGAAGTCCAGAAGGACAGGGAAGTCCAGAAGGACAGGGAAGTCCAAACAGGTAGGGAAGTTCAGAAGGACAGGGAAGTCCAAACAGGCAGGGAAGTGCAGAAGGACAGGGAAGTACAAACAGGCAGGGAAGTCCAAACAGGCAGGGAAGTCCAAACAGGCAGGGAAGTCCAGAAGGACAGGGTCGGCACCGGGAACCAGTCCGAGAGTTAGTGCTGGAAGGTCTGCCATGGAATGGAGAACCATCTGGTAGTGTGTGTGTGTGAAGCTGTGACTTAAATACTGAAGGGAGGGAGTAAAGTAGAGAGGACAGGTGAGAGTGATGAGCTGATTAATGAGTGTGACTTAGAGTGGCAGGAAAGAAGGGAAGCTGATCAGGTGGGTGTGACTAACAGGTGGGTGTGACTAACAGGTGGGTGTGACTAACAGGTGGGTGTGACTAACAGGTGGGTGTGACTAACAGGTGGGTGTCACTAACAGGTGGGTGTGACTAACAGGTGGGTGTGACTAACAGGTGGGTGTGACTAACAGGTGGGTGTGACTAACAGGTGGGTGTGACTAACAGGTGGGTGTGACTAACAGGTGGGTGTGACTAACAGGTGAACTGAATGAACTGATTAGTGAGAGAGACAGGGAGGCAGAAGAGGATAGAAGCTGAACTGTGACAGTGATACTGATAAGGTTAAAAATCTTTCGTCGGACTTGGAAGAGAATTTCTGGATTCAGTAGTTATAATAAAAATCAATTTAATAAAAGTTGGTAATAAAAATCCTCAGCTGAGGTTCATAAGCCAACAGCGGTCCACAGCCTTTCAACAGCAGCCTGAAGGACTTTACTGTCTACGCGTATTGAACTAGAACCTCGAACTGACCAGTACATTTGATAATATACTCCAGTAAAAATGTGCATCGATGTCATCCGCCACCCTCTCTTGAGCGCATCAACCCCCTCATGACGAGATGCTTATCAGTTCTGTAGATCGGTGTGGTGCTGGGCTCTCTTCCTATCCCCCTCTCCTATAAACATTCCTTACATACATGAACTAAGTCTAAGTAAACTCAATGTGGCTTTCTGTTATGTTACGCATACACCTTGGCATAGGCTCGCTATTCCTTATTAATTATCTTATTAATTATCCTTTAAGTATCGTAATTTATACATACATTCCTTATTTACAATAAGTCATATTATATTATTACAACCTAACAATACTTATATATAATGCAGATTGTTTATGTGATACTTATATATAATGCAGATTGTTAATGTGATACTTATATATAATGCAAATTGTTAATGTGATACTTCTATATAACAATGATTATTAATGTGATACTTATATATAATGCAGATTGTTAATGTGATACTTATATATAATGCAGATTGTTTATGTGATACTTATATATAATGCAGATTGTTAATGTGATACTTATATATAATGCAAATTGTTAATGTGATACTTCTATATAACAATGATTATTAATGTGATACTTATATATAATGCAGATTGTTAATGTGATACTTATATATAATGCAGATTGTTAATGTGATACTTATATATAATGCAAATTGTTAATGTGATACTTATATATAATGCAAATTGTTAATGTGATACTTCTATATAACAATGACTGTTAATGTGATACTTATATATAATAATGATTGTTAATGTGATACTTATATATAATGCAGATTGTTAATGTGATACTTAACATCCATCCATCCATCCATTATCCTCCGCTTATCCGGGGTCGGGTCGCGGGGGCAGCAGGCCCAGCAGGCCGACCCAGGCTTCCCTCTCACCCGCAACACGTTCCAGCTCGTTCTGGGGGATCCCGAGGCGTTCCCAGGCCAGCTGGGAGATATAATCCCTCCAGCGTGTCCTGGGTCTTCCCCGGGGCCTCCTACCAGCTGGGCGTGCCTGGAAAACCTCTAACGGGAGGCTTCCAGGAGGCATCCTGATCAGATGCCCGAACCACCTCAACTGACTCCTTTCGATACGAAGGAGTAGCGCCTCAACTCCAAGTTCCCTCCGGATGTCCGAGCTCCTTACCCTATCTCTAAGGCTGAGCCCGGCCACCCTACGGAGAAAACTCATTTCGGCCGCTTGTATCCGAGACCTCGTTCTTTCGGTCACGACTCAGAGTTCGTGACCATAGGTGAGGGTCGGAACGTAGACCGCCCAGTAAATTGAGAGCTTTGCCTTCCGGCTCAGCTCCCTCTTCACCAAGACGGTCCGGTGCAGCGCCTGTTTTACTGCTGCAGCCGCACCGATCCGCCGGTCGATCTCCCGCTCCATCTTACCCTCACTCGTGAACAAGACCCGGAGATACTTGAACTCCTTCGCTTGCGGCAGGCACTGCGTCCCCACCCGGAGGGAGCAATCCACCGGTTTCCGGCAGAGCACCATGGCCTCGGATTTGGATGTGCTTACCCTCATCCCCGCCGCGTCACACTCGGCTGCAAATCGCCCCAGTGACTGCTGGAGGTCATGGTCCGAAGAGGCTAACAGGACCACATCATCTGCGAACAGCAGAGAGGCAATCCCGAGACCCCGAACCCGACGTTCTCCTCACCCCGGCTACGCCTAGATATCCTGTCCATGAAAGTCACGAACAGGACCGGTGATAAAGGGCAGCCCTGGCGGAGGCCAACACCCACCGGGAACGCGTCTGACTTATTGCCGAGAATAGGAACACAGCTCCTACTGCAGTCGTACAGAGATCGGATGGCCCGTTGTAACGGGTCCGGCACCCCATACTCCCGCAGCACCCCCCACAAAAACCCCCGAGGGACCCGGTCGAAGGCCTTCTCCAAGTCCACAAAACACATGTAGACTGGTTGGGCAAACTCCCAGAGCCCCTCCAGTAGTCTTGCGAGGGTAAAGAGCTGGTGCACTGTTCCACGACCGGGACGGAATCCGCACTGCTCCTCTTGAATCCGAGGTTCGACAATCGGTCGGAGCCTCCTTTCCAGCACCCTGGCATACACTTTCCCCGGGAGGCTGAGTAGTGTGATACCCCGATAATTCGAGCACACTCTCCGGTCCCCCTTTTGAAAATGGGAACCACCACCCCAGTCTGCCAGTCCATGGGCACTGTTCCCGACCCCCATGCGACATTGAAAAGGCGTGTCAGCCAAGACAGCCCAACAACGTCCATCGCCTTCAGCATCTCAGGGCGAATCTCATCCACCCCCGGCGCCTTGCCACCAAGGAGCTTATTGACTACCTTAGTGGCCTCTGCCAAGGATATGGATGCGACCCCCCCGAAGTCTTCAGGCGCTACCTCCTCTCTAGAGGACATGTTGGCCGGGTTTAGGAGTTCCTCAAAGTGCTCTTTCCACCGCCCGACGATGTCCCCTGTCCGGGTCAGCAGTTCCCCCCCCGTGCTGAGCACAGCCTGGGGTAAGCCCTGCTTTCCCTTCCTGAGCCGTCTGATGGTTTGCCAGAACTTCCTTGAGGCCAACCGAAAGTCCTTCTCCATGGCCTCCCCGAACTCCTCCCATGCCCGGGTTTTAGCGTCCGCGACCACCGCAGCTGCAGCCCTTTTGGCCTGCCGGTACCTCTCCGCTGTTTCAGGAGACCCCCGAGCCAACCAGGCCCGAAAGGCCTCCTTCTTCAGTTTGACGGCTTCCCTCACCCCCGGTGTCCACCACCGGGTTCTCGGGTTACCGCCACGACAGGCACCGGTGCCCTTCCGACCACAGCTCCTAGCGGCCGCGTCCACAATAGAGGCTTTGAACATGGTCCACTCGGATTCCATGTCCCCAGCCTCCCTTGGGACGTGTGAGAAGTTCTTCCGGAGGTGGGAGTTGAAAACCTCCCGGACAGGATCCTCCGCCAGACGTTCCCAGTTCACCCTCACTACACGTTTGGGCTTGCCGGGTCCCTCCAGCCGATTCCCCTGCCATCTGATCCAACTCACCACCAGGTGGTGATCAGTTGACAGCTCTGCTCCTCTCTTCACCCCAGTGTCCAAGACATACGGCCGCAGATCAGATGAAACGATTACAAAGTCGATCATTGATCTACGGCCTAAGGTGTTCTGGTACCAGGTACACTTATGAGCCACCCTATGTTCGAACATGGTGTTCGTTATGGACAAACCGTGGCTAGCACAGAAGTCCAACAGCGAGACACCACTCGGGTTCAGATCAGGCAAGCCGTTCCTCCCAATCACCCCCCCGCCAGGTTTCTCTGTCGTTGCCCACGTGAGCGTTGAAGTCTCCCAGGAGAACTATGGAGTCTCAGGAGGCCTTTCCAGGACCTCCCACCGACTCCAAGAAGGCCGGATACTCTGAACTGCTGTTCGGTGCATAGGCACAAACAACAGTCAGAGCCTTACTCCCCGCAACCCGCAGGCGCAGGGAGACGACCCTCTCGCTCCCCGGGTAGAACTTCAACACGGCGGCGCTCAGCCGGGGGCTCGTGAGTATCCCCACTCCCGCCCGGCGCCTCTCACCCTGGGCAACTCCAGAAAAGGACAAAGTCCAACCTTTCTCCAGGAGCTTGGTTCCAGAGCCAGTGCTGTGCGTGGAGGTGAGGCCAGCTATATCTAGCTGGTACCGCTCCACCTCCCGCACCAGCTCCGGCTCTTTCCCCGCTAGCGAGGTGACGTTCCACGTCCCTAGAGCTAGTCTATGCCGCCGGCGATCAGCTCGCCCAGGCCCCCTGCCCGGCCTGCCGCCCGGTCCACATAGCACCCGACCCCGATGCCTATCCCTGCGGGTGGTGGGTCCACAGGGTGGCTGCTCCATGATGTTTCTTCGGGCTGAGCCCGACCGGGCCCCATGGGCGAAGGCCCGGCCACCAGACGCTCGCCTACGAGCTCCCCTCCCGGGTCTGGCTCTGGGAGGGTGCCCCGGTTTCCCTGGTCCGGGCGAGGTGGCCTTAGTCCGTGTGCTGCTAATCATCGGGGTTTTTGAACCGCTCTTTAGTCTGGACTCTCCCCTGCGACCTGTTTGTCTTGGGAGACCCTACCAGGGGCTGATGCCCCGGACAACATAGCTCCCAGGATCACTGAGCCACTCAAACTCCTCCACCACGTTAAGATAGCGATTCACGGAGGAGATATAATAATAATAATGATTGTTAATGTGATACTTATACATAATGCAGATTATTAATGTGATACTTATATATAATGCAGATTATTAATGTGATACTTATATATAATGCAGATTATTAATGTGATACTTATATATAATGCAGATTATTAATGTGATACTAATATATAATGCAGATTGTTAATGTGATACTTATACATAATAATGATTGTTAATGTGATACTTATATATGCAGATTGTTAATGTGATACTTATACATAATAATGATTGTTAATGTGATACTTATACATAATATAGATTGTTAATGTGATACTTATACATAATACAGATTATTAATGTGATACTTATATATAATGCAGATTATTAATGTGATACTTATATATGCAGATTGTTAATGTGATACTTATACATAATAATGATTGTTAATGTGATACTTATACATAATAATGATTGTTAATGTGATACTTATACATAATAATGATTATTAATGTGATACTTATATATGCAGATTGTTAATGTGATACTTATACATAATAATGATTGTTAATGTGATACTTATACATAATAATGATTGTTAATGTGATACTTATACATAATAATGATTATTAATGTGATACTTATATATGCAGATTGTTAATGTGATACTTATACATAATAATGATTGTTAATGTGATACTTATACATAATAATGATTGTTCATGTGATACTTATAAATAATAATGATTGTTAATGTGATACTTATAAATAATAATGATTGTTAATGTGATACTAGGATTGTTCCCTTTAATTCCTTTTGTTTCGTGTTTGCAGCTGACAGCAGTGAACTCTGTGGTTTTCACTGTGAAGGCCGTCGATGCAGATGGAGACATGATCAGTTACATCATTGATCAATCATCGGTAAGATGTCCACATACTTCTGTGCATGCTCTGTATCCGTCTTCATGAACTCACCTATAACCCGCTTCCTGCAGCGCGACCCGGAGTTCTTCAGGATTGATCTACCGAACAGTGGGAACATAGTTCTCAACAAACCTTTGGACTACGAGACCAGAACCCAGCTGCAGGTGATCATCTGGGCCCAGGTAACATTCAGTCAGCGTCGTGGAGCGTCATGGTGTGTTAAGAGTGGAGGTCAAAGGGTACGCCCGTATGTGACGAGTTGGACTTAGAACAGATTGTCATGTTTCATCATTAACGCGGATAAGATATCCTGCAGATTTCAACTTTACACTTTGGAAGGTTTACAGTCCCAAAGCTTTTTCTGAGAAAGCTGACAGTAAAATGATATTAATCAAAACCAACATCGCAACATAAACATATCTATATATCTATCTTTGATAACAGATATATTGTTTGTTTGGTCATCATATTCTATGTAAAGTTTCATATTTTATATTATCTCTTGTCATGCATCTGCCACTGAGCTAAATTTCTTGTATGTGCAAACATACTTAGCAATAATCGTTTCTGATTCTATAAACATAAATGATTTTGTCCAGGGACTTCTTTCAGAAAGCCGGTTTAGTGAGAACTCTGAGTTAGTTTACCCGCCTTTTATTTAGCTGTTGGTTAATTGTTGTATCAGAGCTTTTTTCATTCACATGCAGAAGATTAACTCACGGTGAAAAAACTTGAGGTGATAGAACAAACTCTGTTCTGGAACCACAACCCATCTCAGAATTAGTCATGTCAGAGTTCAGGCTTAGATAACTCAGAGTTCAGGCTTAGATAACTCAGAGTTCAGGCTTAGGTAACTCAGAGTTCAGGCTTAGATAACTCAGAGTTCAGGCTTTGGTAACTCAGAGTTCAGGCTTAGATAACTCAGAGTTCAGGCTTAGATAACTCAGAGTTCAGGCTTAGGTAACTCAGAGTTCAGGCTTAGATAACTCAGAGTTCAGGCTTTGGTAACTCAGAGTTCAGGCTTAGATAACTCAGAGTTCAGGCTTAGATAACTCAGAGTTCAGGCTTAGGTAACTCAGAGTTCAGGCTTAGGTAACTCAGAGTTCAGGCTTAGATAACTCAGAGTTCAGGCTTAGGTAACTCAGAGTTCAGGCTTAGATAACTCAGAGTTCAGGCTTAGATAACTCAGAGTTCAGGCTTAGATAACTCAGAGTTCAGGGGTAGCTCAGAGTTTGTTAAACCAGCTGTCTGAATCAGGGCCCTGTTGTCTTGTTTTGTAAAATGAACAGGAAGCGAACACAGTGGAGAAATCCAACACATCAGCTGTTCTGACTGTGAACATCGAGGACGGAGACGACCAGTATCCTCACTTTCTGCCCTGCACACCTGTCTCTCCAGGTGTTCCCGTCTGCATCAACCCCACCTACACCACCAACGTCACACAGAAACACCAGGTAAATAAACAAAACCAGGGAAACAAACAATCGTCACACTACAGGGCCCAGTTCCCCGTACGTGGTTCAACTAAGTCAATCAGCTTAAATTAACCCGATGATTGAAGTCAGGCTATCTCGGTTTCTCAAAGGCTGAGCTGCGCTCAAACAATCTCGTTAATTCGAACCAGACTTCAGTAATCAGGATAATTGCGCGTGCCCGTCCTACTTCAAAAGGGGGAAGCGTCGATCACTGAAACCATGATTTTCTAACAGTACAACGGCAAATAAACTCAAAGGAAGAGCCTCTTTATTCTCCGCTGACGAGCAGGAGATGATCATGAACGCATATGAGGAATTCAAGATCATAATCATGACAAAATCTAACACCGCCACCGCTGCGAGGGCTAGACAAGAAGCATGGCAAAATATCACAGACAAGTTAAATGCGTAAGTATTGGGAAAATGTATAGGCTAATTTTAAGTGCCTCATCACCTCAATCAATCAGATTATATTTCTTTAAATGTGCCTGCTGGCAGTCGGCTTAATGGAATGCATCATCCAATGAGATCTTATAGCGAAAATAATTATCTCAACTCTTTCAGAATAAGTAGATAAAAACAAGCCCAAAGACTATCTAATTGATATGAATTAATAGATACTTATGAGGATATATGTACTGTATGCGCTTATGTATCATGTACTATATATGTGTATATACATCTATGTGTAGATTACCATACAGAACTAGGAGTTTGAATATGTGTGTGCGAATCTGTGTATGGGCGGATCAGTATGTATGTATGTATGTATTACTCATAATCAGAAATTCAATCAATTGAAGCAGCGAAAAGAAATTGTGTGTGATTCTCTCTATTCTTATCATGAGTCCACCTTAATCATTTTCTACAATAATGATATGCTGTGGTGTACTAATAACACTGTCATATACTTCGATTGACAAATTCTGCCTCGTTTGGGCCAAAGGGCGATTTGATGGGATCTGCGTGCAGTCCACTGCGCCAATGACATTGGGAAACTCTGCATAATGATAAGCTCCGTAATGAATAGTGATAGGAATGCATTTTTATTAAATGGTGAAATATTGAATAACTCAATTACCTGCAATTCCATAAAAGCCCTCTTTGATTGCATTTACTCTGACATGGCCAGGGAATGTAATGAACACATCCATAAGTTTCTTAAGCGCCAAATAAACTTTACGAACAGCAATGCATGCAGCGGCTTCCCCGATGTTCTCCGCATCGCCGACACTGCAAAAATGTACCACTCGCAAAAAAGGGCAAGGCTATGCAGACGGTCTGTGAAACGGTCTGTGAGAAGGTCTGTGAGACGGTCTGTGAGAAGGTCTGTGAGACGGTCTGTGAGACGGTCTGTGAGAAGGTCTGTGAGACGGTCTGTGAGGCGGTCTGTGAGAAGGTCTGTAAGAAGGTCTGTGAGACGGTCTGTGAGACGGTCTGTGAGACGGTCTGTGAGAAGGTCTGTGAGACAGTCTGTGAGACGGTCTGTGAGACGGTCTGTGAGAAGGTCTGTGAGGCAGTCTGTGAGAAGGTCTGTAAGAAGGTCTGTGAGATGGTCTGTGAGGCAGTCTGTGAGAAGGTCTGTAAGAAGGTCTGTGAGACGGTCTGTGAGACGGTCTGTGAGGCGGTCTGTGAGAAGGTCTGTAAGAAGGTCTGTAAGAAGGTCTGTGAGAAGGTCTGTAAGAAGGTCTGTAAGAAGGTCTGTAAGAAGGTCTGTGAGACGGTCTGTGAGACGGTCTGTGAGAAGGTCTGTAAGAAGGTCTGTAAGAAGGTCTGTGAGAAGGTCTGTAAGAAGGTCTGTAAGAAGGTCTGTGAGAAGGTCTGTGAGACAGTCAATGCTCGGCTGTATTGCTCGAGAAGGTCTTGTAAATAAATGATTCCTTGTCGGCAAAATGGATAGTGCTCGTATAGGAAGTCATCGTGATGTGATAACGGATCTTATAGGAAGTCATCGTGATAACGGATCTTATAGGAAGTCATCGTGATGTGATAACGGATCTTATAGGAAGTCATCGTGATGTGATAACGGATCTTATAGGAAGTCATCGTGATAACGGATCTTATAGGAAGTCATCGTGATGTGATAACGGATCTTATAGGAAGTCATCGTGATGTGATAACGGATCTTATAGGAAGTCATCGTGATGTGATAACGGATCTTATAGGAAGTCATCGTGATGTGATAACGGATCTTATAGGAAGTCATCGTGATGTGATAACGGATCGTATGTGTTGCTATGGTGATTTTGCCAAACTTCCTTCGTGGAACCGAAAAGCCTGACTTATGCAATCTTTTCCTGAAAATTATCCGGGTAGCCAGGTACGAGGAACGGGGCCCTGGTAACTAAACAAAACCGGGTAAACAAAAATCACACAGAAACACCAGGTAAACAAATAACACCTGAAACCCGGGGACACATACTGTAAGCAGATATATTTGTTTATTGTTTACATCCATTAATGTGTACTGTAAGCAGATATATTTGTTTATTGTTTACATCCATTAATGTGTACTGTAAGCAGATATATTTGTTTATTGTTTACATCCATTAATGTGTACTGTAAGCAGATATATTTGTTTACTGTTTACATCCATTAATGTGTACTGTAAGCAGATATATTTGTTTATTGTTTACATCCATTAATGTGTACTGTAAGCAGATATATTTGTTTGTTGTTTACATCCATTAATGTGTACTGTAAGCAGATATATTTATTCATTGTTTACATCCATTAATGTGTACTGTAAGCAGATATATTTGTTTACTGTTTACATCCATTAATGTGTACTGTAAGCAGATATATTTGTTTATTGTTTACATCCATTAATGTGTACTGTAAGCAGATATATTTGTTTGTTGTTTACATCCATTAATGTGTACTGTAAGCAGATATATTTATTCATTGTTTACATCCATTAATGTGTACTGTAAGCAGATATATTTGTTTACTGTTTACATCCATTAATGTGTACTGTAAGCAGATATATTTGTTTACTGTTTACATCCATTAATGTGTACTGTAAGCAGATATATTTGTTTACTGTTTACATCCATTAATGTGTACTGTAAGCAGATATATTTGTTTATTGTTTACATCCATTAATGTGTACTGTAAGCAGATATATTTGTTTATTGTTTACATCCATTAATGTGTACTGTAAGCAGATATATTTGTTTGTTTACATCCATTAATGTGTACTGTAAGCAGATATATTTGTTTACATCCATTAATGTGTACTGTAAGCAGATATATTTGTTTGTTTACATCCATTAATGTGTACTGTAAGCAGATATATTTGTTTACATCCATTAATGTGTACTGTAAGCAGATATATTTGTTTACATCCATTAATGTGTACTGTAAGCAGATATATTTGTTTGTTTACATCCATTAATGTGTACTGTAAGCAGATATATTTGTTTACATCCATTAATGTGTACTGTAAGCAGATATATTTGTTTACATCCATTAATGTGTACTGTAAGCAGATATATTTGTTTACATCCATTAATGTGTACTGTAAGCAGATATATTTGTTTATTGTTTCAGGACTCAGTTCTGGAGTTTTCTCCCGGTCCAATCAGAGCCGAGGATGGAGACCGAGGACTCGACACCGCTCTGGTCTACAGCATCCTGTCAGGTCAGTTTCAACACAACGTGACGATCACAGTTTAATAGACACAAACTAACAACGAATCACTTTGTCATATCGAGGGTTTCCAGAGGAAATGGATTTGATAAATCATCAAATATGTTTCATGTTACTGAAAAAGAAAACAACTTGCTCTTATTATATAGAAGCGTTATTCTGGGGCTTCCGGTGGGTCAGACACATCCACAGCTCTCTTTGTTACATGTCATGAGTTGTGTTTCTATCAGCGTTAAATGGATTATGGAAATGCTTTGCAAAATAAGTTTTAACGTTAAATTGCTTGGGCTTTTAGTTGAGGGAACCAAAGATGTTCTCCCTGAGGCACAAGGTTTAAACTGTGGATGTGTGTCAGTAGGTGGGGATCAGGGCCGGTTTGTCATCAACAACCGGACTGGTGAGATCCGGCTAACCAGAGCTGTGACCGACCAACGCCAGGAGAAGAACTTCACACTCAGTGTCATGGTAACGCTACTTCCTGTTGACGTTTCATCTGTCATGTTCACGACAGAACTAACGGTCCGAGCTCCCGGTCCTTGTGTCTGCCTCTGCAGGTGTGTCAGGAGGACGACCGGCTGAAGTACAGTGTGGTTTCGGTTCTGATCAGGGTTCTCAGTGAGAACACGTTCCCTCCGGTCTTCAACAGAACCACCTTTAAAGGTTTCATTATCCAGAACTCAAGCCCGGCCTCCATCGTCACCACCTACGGGAACCAGGTGTTACAGGTCCAGGCGTCAGACCGAGACTTCCCTGATGTAAGAGCATCTGTTGGTTTACCTGTTTCCTAACCGTCTGAAAGCAGATGAGTCATCACTGCTGTCCAATCACAGGGCCTGAATCCAAACATCCACTACTCCATCCTTCCTCCATCTGGATTGTACCAAGTCACCAAGGGAGGGGTTCTGATCGCCAGGACGGACCAACTGCATGCCTTCGACAGACACATACTACAGGTGGGTCTTCCTTTCAAAAGATACAATATGGAACAATTTATATATATATATATATATATATATATATATATATATATATATATATATATATATATATATATATAGACCGATACGTAAAGCCCTCTCAATCACTGCTTCTGACCCACTTGAAGAGAATGCTGGAGGTATCCGTGTTCCTCTGTTCCCCACGCTGTAACCCCGTTCTCTAGACCAGGTCCTCATAGAGTCACGGGTCCGACAGACCGGCTGCAACAGGATGAAGCTTCATCATGCATTCATTCAAGCTCAGCTTTGTGAGGAGAAGGCGATATTTATTTGTAGGAATTAAAACAATCCTAAAACAACGTTGTATTCTGAGAAACACCTGGTGTTCCACCTGTATGCAGACGACACGCAGCTCTTCCTCCACAACCGTCTCTCTGTCGCTCCTGCTTTAGTCACATCTCGAGCTTTATACTCGACCCGGTCAGACTCCCAACACTCAACCAACGCTCAACCAACGCCCAACCAACGCCCAACCAACGCCCAACCAACGCCCAGCCAACGCTCAACCAACGCCCAACCAACGCCCAACCAACGCTCAACCAACGCTCAACCAACGCCCAACCAACGCCCAACCAACGCCCAGCCAACGCCCAGCCAACGCCCAGCCAACGCCCAACCAACGCCCAACCAACGCCCAACCAACGCCCAACCAACGCCCAACCAACGCCCAACCAACGCCCAACCAACGCCCAACCAACGCTCAACCAACGCCTTCCCACGCGACACACAGTTAGGGTGAGTATGCGACGCCCCGACTGTGGCTTTACACGGCGAGTGAGTGGCGTTGGGTAAAGAGCGAGACGGTCCACACAGAGGACGACTTCTGTTCTGGAGACAGCTGCTTGTTTCCAGAGCAAAAGTAAATGTAATGTGTGGAACCAGGGGAGAGGAGCTCCTGTAGCATAACGATATATGAACGATAAAAGTGAATTCTTAGTCGTCGTGCTGACCTGGTTCAGACCTCTAGATCTCTACAACAACCAACAACTACTCAAGTCCACAAAACAACAACTTTCATACTGTGAAAGACCTTCCCCCCTTTGCTCCTCTTCCTCCCGACACCAACAATCATCAGTCTTTGTGGATGGACGGAGTACGTAGAACATTCCCTGTTGAGACCTATATTTCCCAGCAGCCCTAGCTTGATCATGTGATGCGGTTCCGAGCGCAGTTACATTGGTCTGCGAGCCACACATTTATTCATGAGAACCGTCCTCATGAGAACCGTCCTCATGAGAACCGTCCTCATGAGAACCGTCCTCATGAGAAACCCTAACGGTAAGAGTTGTTATTTATTTTGTCTGTTCTTTTATCAGTATTGAGTGAAGCGTAGTAATTCAGAGTGCCTTGTACATTAATAAAGAACATGAGGGTCAGAACTGTGAGCGGTGAGCAGGCTGTATTAAATATAAAGATCAAAGACATCTCACGTTGGGTCTGTATGAGCACCACCTTGTGAAATGTTCCAGTATTGTAAACAAATTCCCTTTTATAAATTCTGTACACCTCAAATATTGATCAGTGTGTGTTTAAGTCACCCTGTGCTTTATAGAGTAGTTAAATTATTAATATTATTATTATTGTATTATTTATCTACTCCACCAGCTACTAGTCTCACCCTGTGCTAGTTACATTGAGAAGTTACATTATTAATATTATACCCAAAGCTGAGTTTTGACGTCAGATTAGAGATATTAAGGTTGGACTCAGAGGTTAAAGGTCAAAGAGAAAGATGAACTCAACACATGACTGAGATACCTTTGTGGAATACAATACATAATACTTCTGTTACATGGCCTTTATTTTAATCAAGTTTGTTATTGATCTAACTTCAAGGAACCAGTTAGGTCCATGCAACGTATAATTATCATCGTTATTATCATGTACTGTGTGTGTGTGTGTGTGTGTATATGTATGTATATATATATATATATATATATATATATATATATATATATATATATATATATATATATATATATATATATATATATATATATATTACTTGTTATATTTCTAAATGCAGGTTGTAGCCAGGGATGAAGAATCAGGGGAAGAAACTTCAGCTTCAGTGGACATTGAAGTTCTGCAGAGAGGAGAATCAGGTGAGTTAGTCTGTAGCTGTAGTGGTGCGTTCACTGACACTACCTCTCCTCTGTAGTCCCTCGTGGTGCGTTCACTGACACTACCTCTCCTCTGTAGTCCCTCGTGGTGCGTTCACTGACACTACCTCTCCTCTGTAGTCCCTCGTGGTGCGTTCACTGACACTACCTCTCCTCTGTAGTCCCTCGTGGTGCGTTCACTGACACTACCTCTCCTCTTTAGTTCCTCGTGGTGCGTTCACTGACACTAACTCTCTCTCCTCTTTAGTCCCTCGTGGTGCGTTCACTGACACTACCTCTCCTCTGTAGTCCCTCGTGGTGCGTTCACTGACACTAACTCTCTCTCCTCTTTAGTCCTCGTGGTTAGTCCCTCGTGGTGCGTTCACTGACACTACCTCTCCTCTGTAGTCCCTCGTGGTGCATTCACTGACACTACCTCTCCTCTGTAGTCCCTCGTGGTGCGTTCACTGACACTACCTCTCCTCTGTAGTCCCTCGTGGTGCGTTCACTGACACTACCTCTCCTCTGTAGTTCCTCGTGGTGCGTTCACTGACACTACCTCTCCTCTAGTTCCTCGTGCTGCGTTCACTGACACTACCTCTCCTCTAGTTCCTCGTGGTGCGTTCACTGACTCTACCTCTCCTCTGTAGTTCCTCGTGGTGCGTTCACTGACACTACCTCTCCTCTGTAGTTCCTCGTGGTGCGTTCACTGACACTACCTCTCCTCTTTAGTTCTTCGTGGTGCGTTCACTGACACTAACTCTCCTCTAGTTCCTCGTGGTGCGTTCACTGACACTAAGTCTCCTCTAGTTCCTTGTGGTGCGTTCACTGACACTAACTCCTCTGTAGTTCCTCGTGGTGCGTTCACTGACACTAACTCCTCTGTAGTTCTTCGTGGTGCGTTCACTGACACTACCTCTCCTCTGTAGTTCCTTGTGGTGCGTTCACTGACACTACCTCTCCTCTGTAGTCCCTCGTGGTGCGTTCACTGACACTACCTCTCCTCTGTAGTTCCTCGTGGTGCGTTCACTGACACTACCTCTCCTCTGTAGTCCCTCGTGGTGCGTTCACTGACACTACCTCTCCTCTGTAGTCCCTCGTGGTGCGTTCACTGACACTACCTCTCCTCTTTAGTCCCTCGTGGTGCGTTCACTGACACTACCTCTCCTCTTTAGTTCCTCGTGGTGCGTTCACTGACACTAACTCTCTCTCCTCTTTAGTCCCTCGTGGTGCGTTCACTGACACTACCTCTCCTCTGTAGTCCCTCGTGGTGCGTTCACTGACACTACCTCTCCTCTGTAGTCCCTCGTGGTGCATTCACTGACACTACCTCTCCTCTGTAGTCCCTCGTGGTGCGTTCACTGACACTACCTCTCCTCTGTAGTCCCTCGTGGTGCGTTCACTGACACTACCTCTCCTCTGTAGTTCCTCGTGGTGCGTTCACTGACACTACCTCTCCTCTAGTTCCTCGTGCTGCGTTCACTGACACTACCTCTCCTCTGTAGTCCCTCGTGGTGCGTTCACTGACACTACCTCTCCTCTGTAGTCCCTCGTGGTGCGTTCACTGACACTACCTCTCCTCTTTAGTTCTTCGTGGTGCGTTCACTGACACTAACTCTCCTCTAGTTCCTCGTGGTGCGTTCACTGACACTACCTCTCCTCTGTAGTCCCTCGTGGTGCGTTCACTGACACTACCTCTCCTCTTTAGTCCCTCGTGGTGCGTTCACTGACACTAACTCTCTCTCCTCTTTAGTCCCTCGTGGTGCGTTCACTGACACTACCTCTCCTCTGTAGTCCCTCATGGTGCGTTCACTGACACTACCTCTCCTCTGTAGTTCCTCGTGGTGCGTTCACTGACACTACCTCTCCTCTTTAGTTCTTCGTGGTGCGTTCACTGACACTAACTCTCCTCTAGTTCCTCGTGGTGCGTTCACTGACACTAAGTCTCCTCCAGTTCCTTGTGGTGCGTTCACTGACACTAACTCCTCTGTAGTTCCTCGTGGTGCGTTCACTGACACTACCTCTCCTCTGTAGTTCCTCGTGGTGCGTTCACTGACACTACCTCTCCTCTGTAGTCCCTCGTGGTGCGTTCACTGACACTACCTCTCCTCTGTAGTCCCTCGTGGTGCGTTCACTGACACTACCTCTCCTCTTTAGTTCCTCGTGGTGCGTTCACTGACACTAACTCTCTCTCCTCTTTAGTCCCTCGTGGTGCGTTCACTGACACTACCTCTCCTCTGTAGTCCCTCGTGGTGCGTTCACTGACACTAACTCTCTCTCCTCTTTAGTCCCTCGTGGTGCGTTCACTGACACTCCCTCTCCTCTGTAGTCCCTCGTGGTGCATTCACTGACACTACCTCTCCTCTGTAGTCCCTCGTGGTGCGTTCACTGACACTACCTCTCCTCTGTAGTCCCTCGTGGTGCGTTCACTGACACTACCTCTCCTCTGTAGTTCCTCGTGGCCACACACACCCCCCTAGTTCCTCGTGTGCGTTCACTGACACTACCTCTCCTCTAGTTCCTCGTGGTGCGTTCACTGACACTACCTCTCCTCTGTAGTTCCTCGTGGTGCGTTCACTGACACTACCTCTCCTCTGTAGTTCCTCGTGGTGCGTTCACTGACACTACCTCTCCTCTTTAGTTCTTCGTGGTGCGTTCACTGACACTAACTCTCCTCTAGTTCCTCGTGGTGCGTTCACTGACACTAAGTCTCCTCTAGTTCCTTGTGGTGCGTTCACTGACACTAACTCCTCTGTAGTTCCTCGTGGTGCGTTCACTGACACTAACTCCTCTGTAGTTCTTCGTGGTGCGTTCACTGACACTACCTCTCCTCTGTAGTTCCTTGTGGTGCGTTCACTGACACTACCTCTCCTCTGTAGTCCCTCGTGGTGCGTTCACTGACACTACCTCTCCTCTGTAGTTCCTCGTGGTGCGTTCACTGACACTACCTCTCCTCTGTAGTCCCTCGTGGTGCGTTCACTGACACTACCTCTCCTCTGTAGTCCCTCGTGGTGCGTTCACTGACACTACCTCTCCTCTTTAGTTCTTCGTGGTGCGTTCACTGACCTCCTCTAGTTCCTCGTGGTGCGTTCACTGACACTACCTCTCCTCTGTAGTCCCTCGTGGTGCGTTCACTGACACTACCTCTCCTCTTTAGTCCCTCGTGGTGCGTTCACTGACACTAACTCTCTCTCCTCTTTAGTCCCTCGTGGTGCGTTCACTGACACTACCTCTCCTCTGTAGTCCCTCATGGTGCGTTCACTGACACTACCTCTCCTCTGTAGTTCCTCGTGGTGCGTTCACTGACACTACCTCTCCTCTTTAGTTCTTCGTGGTGCGTTCACTGACACTAACTCTCCTCTAGTTCCTTGTGGTGCGTTCACTGACACTAACTCCTCTGTAGTTCCTCGTGGTGCGTTCACTGACACTAACTCCTCTGTAGTTCTTCGTGGTGCGTTCACTGACACTACCTCTCCTCTGTAGTTCCTCGTGGTGCGTTCACTGACACTACCTCTCCTCTGTAGTCCCTCGTGGTGCGTTCACTGACACTACCTCTCCTCTGTAGTTCCTCGTGGTGCGTTCACTGACACTACCTCTCCTCTTTAGTTCTTCGTGGTGCGTTCACTGACACTAACTCTCCTCTAGTTCCTCGTGGTGCGTTCACTGACACTACCTCTCCTCTGTAGTCCCTCGTGGTGCGTTCACTGACACTACCTCTCCTCTTTAGTTCTTCGTGGTGCGTTCACTGACACTACCTCTCCTCTGTAGTTCCTCGTGGTGCGTTCACTGACACTAACTCTCCTCTGTAGTTCCTCGTGGTGTGTTCACTGACACTACCTCTCCTCTGTAGTTCCTCGTGGTGCGTTCACTGACATTACCTCTCCTCTGTAGTTCCTCGTGGTGCGTTCACTGACATTACCTCTCCTCTGTAGTTCCTCGTGGTGCGTTCACTGACATTACCTCTCCTCTGTAGTTCCTCGTGGTGCGTTCACTGACATTACCTCTCCTCTGTAGTTCCTCGTGGTGCGTTCACTGAGCAGCAGATGTTCGGGGACCTGGACAGCCGGCTGGCAGGAGGAGTCGTGGTCGTGGTCGTGCTGTTGTTTCTTTCAGCCGTTTTGTTTCTGCTGCTTCGGACCGTGAAGAGAAGACGAGTCCAGAGAAATCCTCAGGAATTCTCAGCGTTGTCTGTTGGAAAACATCCCAACGTGGTAAAAACTAGATCCCTTCATTGAGCTGACGAGAGGTTTCATAGATGTCATATTCAGACAATCATCCATGTTTCAATGTGAGTCATTATTTACACAAACAAACAATGTCGTAGAATAAACACATAAAATGGTTATTTAGAACGTTTTCTTTCATCTGAAAGACGAAATATTTTGAATCAAAAAAGACCAAAAACTCCAAATTGACCAGTTTTGTAAAAAACCGTTCCCTTCACTAAACTTTTAATTCTCTCTGACTTTAACGAGTCGTTAACATTATTTAAGTCCTAATGTTTCTGATCAGCTGAATCTATATTCATAACTTCATCACATCGACTAAAAGCTCATTTTAACCCACAAAGAATAAATAATAGTTGTCTTCATCTTTATCTCCAGATGATATGAAATACTTTCACGCGGTGCGTTTGAGGTCATGATAGTCGGTGGGGACTTCCTGTGATGTGTTTCTGTTTGTAGCCTTTGTTGTAAACATTACGTTTTATGTGCTTTAGACAAAACAACATAAAACAGTTCTGATGCAACAGAATGTTTCATTTTATGTTAATAATAGACTTTTTATGAGCTGAGGTTCAAACTGAGATGAACTAAGGTTCATGCATATGCATTAACACACACAAGTATTAAACAATTAAAAGCAAAAAAAAGCCTAAAATGTCCCTCGTGATAAACAGTGGTACAATTAATTTATTTTAAACTCCAAAAGGTTTTTGTGATGTGTTGAAAGAAAAGAAAGTCAGTGTTTAATAAATAAATGGATTTTAAATACATTTCATTCTGCATTGTGACTGAGTGGTTAGGGTTAGTACTAACACTTAAACTAAGGGGTATTACTAACACTAACCCTTAAACTAAGGGGTATTACTTAAACTAACCCTTAAACTAACCCTTAAACTAACCTTAAACTAACCCTAAACTAACCCTTAAACTAACCTTAAACTAACCCTTAAACTAACCCTAAACTAACCCTTAAACTAACCCTTAAACTAACCCTTAAACTAACCTTAAACTAACCCTTAAACTAACCCTAAACTAACCCTTAAACTAACCTTAAACTAACCCTTAAACTAACCTTAAACTAACCCTTAAACTAACCCTTAAACTAACCTTAAACTAACCCTTAAACTAACCTTAAACTAACCCTAAACTAACCCTTAAACTAACCCTTAAACTAACCCTTAAACTAACCTTAAACTAACCCTTAAACTAACCCTTAAACTAACCTTAAACTAACCCTTAAACTAACCCTAACCCTAACCTTAAACTAACCCTTAAACTAACCTTAAACTAACCCTTAAACTAACCCTAAACTAACCTTAAACTAACCTTAAACTAACCCTTAAACTAACCCTTAAACTAACCCTTAAACTAACCCTTAAACTAACCTTAAACTAACCCTTAAACTAACCCTAAACTAACCCTTAAACTAACCTTAAACTAACCCTTAAACTAACCTTAAACTAACCCTTAAACTAACCCTTGTGACTGACAGGTGAGCTCCAGTCGACCGGTGTTCTCAGTGGACGAATCTTCATACAGAACCAGAGCTTTCAGTCATGAACACGAGTCAGAAGGTTTCCAAGGCAGGCAGGGAGTCTACACCAGGAAACTCTCTCTGCTTCCTCCTCCATCATCATCATCATCGTCATCAAACATCATCAGTGGTCCTGCAGGAAGATTTCACTCTGATCTGCTTGCTGTCAGAGAAAGAGCAGAAACCCTCAGATCCCCTGATGTGAGAGACGGTGGACACACCCCATTAGTGAAAACAGACCAATCAGAGGAGACGTTACAGGACCACATGAAAACAGACCAATCAGAGGAGACGTTACAGGACCACATGAAAACAGACCAATCAGAGGAGACGTTACAGGACCACATGAAAACAGACCAATCAGAGGAGACGTTACAGGACCACATGAAAACAGACCAATCAGAGGAGACGTTAAAGGATTCAGATGACCCCTACAGGACGATGGCCTGGTGATCCGTTTGTCTGAAGACGAGTGGGACACCGACATGTCTCTGCAGCCAATCACAGAGCAGAAACAGATAAACAGACTCCTCTCTGCAGCCAATCACAGAGCAGAAACATATAAACAGACTCCTCCCTGCAGCCAATCACAGAGCAGAAACATGATCAGACTCCTCCCTGCAGCCAATCACAGAGCAGAAACATAATCAGACTCCTCCCTGCAGCCAATCACAGAGCAGAAACATAATCAGACTCCTCCCTGCAGCCAATCACAGAGCAGAAACATAATCAGACTCCTCCCTGCAGCCAACATGTGACATCATTGAGTTCCTGTTCATCTCAGATCCATGATGCTTAAACCACCTGATCAGAGATGATCTCTGACAGTAATAAAGTCAGTAAATATTGATCTTGGTTTGATTCAGTGTCGTGTTGTCATTATTAAACAAACTGTCACTTTTTATTATAAAAACAAACAAAATCTCTACTTCTCTAAAGTCTTTACGTCACATCACATTTACAGCATTCATCTCCAGACATCGTCAGAGAAAAGGTTCCTCTGTGGTCCGTCAGAGAAAAGGTTCCTCTGTGGTCCGTCAGAGAAAAGGTTCCTCTGTGGTCCGTCAGAGAAAAGGTTCCTCTGTGGTTCCTCTGTGGTCCGTCAGAGAAAAGGTTCCTCTGTGGTCCGTCAGAGAAAAGGTTCCTCTGTGGTCCGTCAGAGAAAAGGTTCCTCTGTGGTTCCTCTGTGGTCCGTCAGAGAAAAGGTTCCTCTGTGGTCCGTCAGAGAAAAGGTTCCTCTGTGGTCCGTCAGAGAAAAGGTTCCTCTGTGGTCCGTCAGAGAAAAGGTTCCTCTGTGGTTCCTCTGTGGTCCGTCAGAGAAAAGGTTCCTCTGTGGTTCTTCAGAGAAAAGGTTCCTCTGTGGTCCGTCAGAGAAAAGGTTCCTCTGTGGTTCCTCTGTGGTTCTTCAGAGAAAAGGTTCCTCTGTGGTCCGTCAGAGAAAAGGTTCCTCTGTGGTTCTTCAGAGAAAAGGTTCCTCTGTGGTCCGTCAGAGAGGAACGACTCGTCCCGTTCCTTTAGTTAATCTGCATTTGGGACCAATAAATGGAGATGCACCGGTACAGATATCGATACAATACGGATATCGGTACAATACGGATATCGATACGATACGGATATCGGTACGATACGGATATCGATACGATACCGGTACGATACGGATATCGGTACGATATCGGTACGATACGGATATCGGTACAATACGGATATCGGTACATCGGACCGATACTGATTCAGATTGATGGATCGGGTTTCGGGCTGATTGGTATCAGACACCAGTATTTTAATTAATAACAATTCAGTAAATGTATGTTCTTGTAGAGTTTAAGTGAAGCCAGATGTGGCCTTACATATTAATTATGACATTAAAGAATGAGTCACTTCAACACCAATACGAAGCTGCTATCGGGACCTAGAAAGTCGGACTCGACTTGTAAACTTATGCCAGATATATGTTGATGAGTTGATATTATGTAAAATATGATATTGCATCTCCCCATATTGACTGCATATTGATATTCTGGAAAGCGATATAAGAATTTCTTCCCATATTTCTTTTTCTTTTTCCACTTTTAGAAATGAAAACCAAGATGTTGTTCAAGTCCAGTTTTGAAACTCAGAATAAATATTTGATACAAAACCTTCACGCTTTTGAGTATTGATTCGTGAAGTTGTCGATTCTGCACAACGTTATTGATCAGGCTGTTGATTTGGAAATTAAAGTTGTGATCAGTGCCTTACAGTGATTATTGATTCTGTAAAAGGAAAATCATGAAGATCAATGGAGGCTGAATTGATCAGTTTTAAGAATCATCATTGTTCATCTTTAAGAACTTGGGAAGTATTTATGAATACAAACAGCAACATTTCCTGTTGTCTGTTTAAGAGAAGACCGAAGAGGAAAGTTTACGTCTAGTAATGAAGGAAGAGGGTCACACCCCCTAACCCCAAATAATGAAGGAAGAGGGTCACATCCCCTAACCCCTAATAATGAAGGAAGAGGGTCACACCCCCTAACCCCAAATAATGAAGGAAGAGGGTCACATCCCCTAACCCCTAATAATGAAGGAAGAGGGTCACATCCCCTAACCCCTAATAATGAAGGAAGAGGGTCACACCCCCTAACATTAACTCCTAACCCTAGTAATGAAGGAAGAGGGTCACACCCCCTAACATTAACTCCTAACCCTAATAATGAAGGAAGAGGGTCACACCCCCTAACATTAACTCCTAACCCTAATAATGAAGGAAGAGGGTCACACCCCCTAACATTAACTCCTAACCCTAGTAATGAAGGAAGAGGGTCACACCCCCTAACATTAACTCCTAACCCTAGTAATGAAGGAAGAGGGTCACACCCCCTAACATTAAATCCTAACCCTAGTAATGAAGGAAGAGGGTCACACCCCCTAACCCTAACCCTAATAATGAAGGAAGAGGGTCACACCCCCTAACCCCTAATAATGAAGAAAGAGGGTCACATCCCCTAACCCCTAATAATGAAGGAAGAGGGTCACACCCCCTAACCCCTAATAATGAAGGAAGAGGGTCACATCCCCTAACCCCTAATAATGAAGGAAGAGGGTCACACCCCCTAACCCCTAACTCCTAACCCTAGTAATGAAGGAAGAGGGTGACACCCCCTAACCCATAATAATGAAGGAAGAGGGTCACATCCCCTAACCCCTAATAATGAAGGAAGAGGGTCACACCCCCTAACCCTAACTCCTAACTCCTAACTCTAGTAATGAAGGAAGAGGGTCACACCCCCAACCCTAACTCCTAACCCTAGTAATGAAGGAAGAGGGTCACACCACCTAACTCCTAACCCTAGTAATGAAGGTAGAGGGTCACACCCCCTAACCCCTAACCTTAATAAAGGAAGAGGGTCACACCCCCTAACCCCTAA
>JACSYO010001991.1:0-80000 GCA_016806645.1 Ophiodon elongatus | reverse complement strand
ATATATATATATGTATATGTATATGTATATATATATGTATATATACATATACATATACATATATATACATATATATATATATATATATATATATACATATACATATACATATATATACATATATATATATATATATATATATATATATATATATATATATATATACATATATATATATACATATATATACATATACATATACATATATATATATACATATACATATATATATATATATATATACATATATATATACATATATATATATATATATATATATATATACATATATATACATATACATATACATATATATATATACATATACATATATATATATATATATATATATATATATATATACATACACACACAGTAACATGTATACATAACATAATTGTAATGTCTGCTCTGTTGTTGTTGATACAGTAACATAACGTTCTTTGGTTCTCCAGTGTGAGTCTCATGAAACATGGAAGGTTCTGATTGGCTCATGAAGTGAGCTGCTGATGATGTCACTTCCTCCTTCACCGCTTCTGCTTTCATTTCTCAGTTCTCTGTTGTTGCTGACGGACGTTTACTTTGAGCTGAAATATGTTGTTTGTTTGTTGGTGTACAGAGACGTAACAACAACAACACTGTTTATATCAGCTGTTTGTTTGTGTACAGACGTAACAACAACAACACTGTTTATATCAGCTGTTTGTTTGTGTACAGACGTAACAACAACAACACTGTTTATATCAGCTGTTTGTTTGTGTACAGAGACGTAACAACAACAACACTGTTTATATCAGCTGTTTGTTTGTTGGTGTACAGAGACGTAACAACAACAATACTGTTTATATCAGCTGTTTGTTTGTGTACAGACGTAACAACAACAACACTGTTTATATCAGCTGTTTGTTTGTTGGTGTACAGAGACGTAACAACAACAACACTGTTTATATCAGCTGTTTGTTTGTGTACAGACGTAACAACAACAACACTGTTTATATCAGCTGTTTGTTTGTGTACAGAGACGTAACAACAACAATACTGTTTATATCAGCTGTTTGTTTGTTTGTTGTGCTGCCTGTGTGAGCCCTGCCCATGTGTCTTGCAGGCGTGGGCCCTGCCCATGTGTCTTGCAGGCGTGGGCCCTGCCCATGTGTCTTGCAGGCGTGGGCCCTGCCCATGTGTCTTGCAGGCGTGGGCCCTGCCCATGTGTCTTGCAGGCGTGGGCCCTGCCCTTGTGTCTTGCAGGCGTGGGCCCTGCCCTTGTGTCTTGCAGGCGTGGGCCCTGCCCTTGTGTCTTGCAGGCGTGGGCCCTGCCCTGTGTCTTGCAGGCGTGGGCCCTGCCCTTGTGTCTTGCAGGCGTGGGCCCTGCCCTGTGTCTTGCCTGTGTGAGCCCTGCCCTGTGTCTTGCAGGCGTGGGCCCTGGAGACGGGGAAGTACCAGGAAGCCGTGGACGAGCCTGAACCCGCCAAGTGGAAAGCAAACCTCCGCTGCGCTCTGAACAAGAGCCGAGAGTTCCAGCTGAAGTATGACGGAACCAAAGAGACTCCGCTTCAACCGTACAAGATCTACGAGGTCTGTGAGCAGAGCGGGAACACAGGTGAGGAGTCTGTGCCCTTCATCATCTTCATCATCAGACACTCTGAGGTCAAGACGTTTAGGTTTTACATCATGAAACTGGTGGTGATGATGATGATGATGAAACTGATGATGATAATGATGATGATGATGATGATGAAGACCTGAACCCCGTCTCCTGATGAAAGGAAGTGGTTCAGGTTGAGGACTGAAGCCACTGAGATCAACAGGGTTAACTTGTGTTCACAATACTTCTTTTAACACGGCTGTTATGCATCACTGTATCTTCATCTTCATCTCATTGCCTGTTTCCTTTCTCAGATGGTGCTGATGATGATGAAGAGGAGGAGGTGAGGAAGACAACATGTAAACAATACAAACACTCCACATGTTTATCAGCTGACTGACAACAACAATGTGTTTTATTCTCAGATGCCCAATCTGATGGACCTCACGATCAGTAAGTACCACGTCTAGTTCAGTGTCTCCATGGAAACCACACTACCTGTACGAGGAACCCGAAGGCCTCGCGTCCTGGTTCTCCTGGTGGACTCTACCGTCATGTGACTCTACTGATCACGTGATCAGGAGTTGGTTCTTGGAGAAAACCAGTAAAGAGCTGCAGAAGAAGAAGAAGATGATGTCATTGAAAGAGTCGATCGTGAAAAACAAAGTAGAAAACTGGAAGTCAATATTTCATGTATTAATGTTTGAATCTCTTCAGTGAAGTCACGTCTTGTTCTGAGCACATTGATGATGTCATGTCTCCTCAGACCCCAGGATCAGTGCCCCCCCCTCCTTCAGCTCCTTCCCAGCGTATGATATGATTCCCATGACCTCTGACCTCCGGGCTCAGGGGAGCTTCGTCCATCCTGCAAGACTGTCCAACGGACTCCAGGACCTGAACTCTCTGCCCTCCCCGGCAGCGTCTCCTCCCCCCGGGCCGGCCCTGATGGAGGCCCCGATGGAGGCCCCGATGGAGGCCAGCAGCATGGGGGACGTCCAGAACCACCAACCTTGCAAGTACGACCTGCTGAGCAGCGTCCCACGTGAGTAGCACCTCTGACCTCTGAGCCGTTTCCTCTTGTGATGAAGAGATACTGAGAAGTCAATCTCAGCATGGCCCGCTCGCTGGTTCTGGTTCTTTTGACCTCTGACACCATGTGGTGTTTGGTTCTTTTGACCTCTGACACCATGTGGCGTTTGGTTCTTTTGACCTCTGACACCATGTGGCGTTTGGTTCTTTTGACCTCTGACACCATGTGGCGTTTGGTTCTTGTAGAGACGATAAAGACAACGTAAGGTTCAGCCAAGCTCAACTTAAAGCCTGATCCCCTCTCTGGGTACTGGCTCAGGGCTTCAGGGCTCCAGGGCTCCAGGGCTCCTCTCAGCTCAGTTCTGCAGGGAGACAACCGCGAGGAGGATAAGTCTCTTCTGTTGGCTCACCTGACAACACCACCAGACGATACACCACCTGTTGGCTCGCGGGAAGAAGGCCTGGACGATACACCACCTGTTGGCTCGCGGGAAGAAGGCCTGGACGATACACCACCTGTTGGCTCGCGGGAAGAAGGCCTGGACGGTACACCACCTGTTGGCTCGCGGGAAGAAGGCGTGGTGGACGGTGGAACCGGTTCTGTGGTTGACGTTGATTCAACACTCAGCGTGTTATTAACTCAGAATGTGGCCTCATTTTTTAAATGTTGTTGAACAGATGAAACTAGATGAGTTCTTCCTTGGCCCAGAATGCACCTGTTCATCAAGCTTCATGACCTCTGACCTGATAACCTGTAATGTTGCTGACAAACACACTGAAGACACGAGCTCATTGAAACACGATAACAGGTATAATGACCGCGTGTTGCCGTAGTAACAGGTATAATGGCCGCGTGTTGCCGTAGTAACAGGTATAATAACTGCGTGTTGCCATAGTAACAGGTATAATAACTGCGTGTTGCCTTAGTAACAGGTATAATAACTGCGTGTTGCCTTAGTAACAGGTATAATAACTGCGTGTTGCCGTAGTAACAGGTATAATGGCCGCGTGTTGCCGTAGTAACAGGTATGACCGCGTGTTGCCATAGTAACAGTTATAATAACTGCTTGTTGCCTTAGTAACAGGTATAATAACTGCGTGTTGCCTTAGTAACAGGTATAATAACCGCGTGTTGCCTTAGTAACAAGTATAATAACCGCGTGTTGCCGTAGTAACAGGTATAATAACCGCGTGTTGCCTTAGTAACAGGTATAATAACTGCGTGTTGCCCTAGTAACAGGTATAATAACTGCGTGTTGCCTTAGTAACAGGTATAATAACTGCATGTTGCCTTAGTAACAGGTATAATAACTGCATGTTGCCTTAGTAACAGGTATAATAACTGCGTATTGCCTTAGTAACAGGTATAATAACTGCGTGTTGCCTTAGTAACAGGTATAATAACTGCGTGTTGCCTTAGTAACAGGTATAATAACTGCGTGTTGCCTTAGTAACAGGTATAATAACTGCGTGTTGCCTTAGTAACAGGTATAATGACCGCGTGTTGCCGTAGTAACAGGTATGACCGCGTGTTTCCATAGTAACAGGTATAATAACTGCGTGTTGCCTTAGTAACAAGTATAATAACCGCGTGTTGCTGTAGTAACAGGTACACTCTGTGTTACCGTAGTAACAGATCTGGACCTGAAGTTCCAGTACCGGGGCCGGACCGCGGGCTCCCTGACCGTCAGCAACCCTCAGGGCTGCCGGCTGTACTACGGACACCTGGAGCCGAGCCCGGAGCAGGTGGACCTGTTCGGACCCGTCACCCTGCAACAGGTCCTGTTCCCCGGGACGTCGGAAGTTCAGAACCAGAAGCAACGGTTCTACACCGAGGCCCTGCTGGACGTCATGGACCGAGGCCTGATCCTGGAGATCTGGGAGCAAGACATCTATGCAGTCCGCCTCTGTCAGTGCAAAGTGTTCTGGTCCGGACCCGGCATGCCGGAGCAGGGTCCCCCGAACCCCCTGGAGCGGGAGAAGAAGGTCAAGGTGTTCAGCCTCAACGACTTCCTGCAAGGTACTGAATCCCTGCAATAAAATATATCATATTCATATTTACATCAAGGTACTGAATCCCTGCAATAAAATATATCATATTCATATTTACATCAAGGTAGTGAATCCCTGAGGTGTTAGAGGACTCATTCATATTCACATCACAGGGCTGATCCTGTTCCAGAGGGGGGAAACCCGGAACCCTCCTCCCTTCGAGATCTACTTCTGTTTCGGGGAGGACTGGCCCGACAAGAAGCCCAAAGAGAAGAAACTCATCATCGTCCAGGTCTGTTCATCAACACTGGTCCACTGGGGTCGGGGGGCCTAGGGGGCCTAGCGGGCCTAGGGGGCCTCGGGTCGTCGTTTAAAGTCCTTCACTCTGCAGTTTGTTTTCTAATGAGTCTGCTGGAGGAGCAGCTTCACCTGTCAGGCAGCTCACAGCTCACAGCTCACAGCTCACAGCTCACAGCTCACAGCTCCAGGGGTATTTGCACATATTTAAATGAGATAACATGCAGACATTTCTATGCAAATGAGCCTGAGCTGGTATGATGACATCATCAGCATCTTAAGTTATTAAGATATATAACGGCTTAAATTCCTTCCTGAAGTTTTGAGTAGTGGTTCTGGTTCTGAAACCTGGTTCTGGTTGTCCTCAGGTTGTTCCTGTCGTGGCTCGGATCCTGACCGAGATGTTCTCTGGAGAACTCAGCTGGTCCACCGACAGCATCCGGCTGCAGATCTCAAACCCGGACGTGAAGGACCAGACGGTGGAGCAGTTCAAGGAGCTGCAGAGGCTCCTGCAGAGCCAACACATCCAGGGGCCCTGGACCCCCAACGTCCCCTGATCCACACATCCAGGGGCCCTGGACCCCCGATAGCCCCTGATCCACACATCCAGGGGCCCTGGACCCCCGATAGCTCCTGATCCACACATCCAGGGGCCCTGGACCCCCGATAGCCCCTGATCCACACATCCAGGGGCCCTGGACCCCCGATAGCCCCTGATCCACACATCCAGGGGCCCTGGACCCCCGATAGCCCTGATCCACACATCCAGGGGCCCTGGACCCCCGATAGCCCCTGATCCACACATCCAGGGGCCCTGGACCCCTGATCCACACATCCAGGGGCCCTGGACCCCCGATAGGGGCTATCGGGGGATCAGGGACTGAGTAATGAGGATCAAACTACACAATTTACTTTCAAAGACTCTGAACATGTTAAAGATTCAAATGGTTTTAAACTTGACTTTGTTTAAAGTTGAACTCAGGTTGAACTGAAGATGACAGGGTTAGATCATCAGATTAACTCAGGGTTAGGGTGAGATCATCAGATTAACTCAGGGTTAGGGTGAGATCATCAGATTAACTACAGGGTTAGGGTGAGATCATCAGATTAACTCAGGGTTAGGGTGAGATCATCAGATTAACTACAGGGTTAGGGTGAGATCATCAGATTAACTCAGGGTTAGGGTGAGATCATCAGATTAACTACAGGGTTAGGGTGAGATCATCAGATTAACTCAGGGTTAGGGTGAGATCATCAGATTAACTCAGGGTTAGGGTTAGATCATCAGATTAACTACAGGGTTAGGGTGAGATCATCAGATTAACTCAGGGTTAGGGTGAGATCATCAGATTAACTACAGGGTTAGGGTGAGATCATCAGATTAACTCAGGGTTAGGGTGAGATCATCAGATTAACTCAGGGTTAGGGTGAGATCATCAGATTAACTACAGGGTTAGGGTGAGATCATCAGATTAACTCAGGGTTAGGGTGAGATCATCAGATTAACTACAGGGTTAGGGTGAGATCATCAGATTAACTCAGGGTTAGGGTTAGATCATCAGATTAACTACAGGGTTAGGGTGAGATCATCAGATTAATCAGGGTTAGGGTAGATCATCAGATTAACTCAGGGTTAGGGTGAGATCATCAGATTAACTACAGGGTTAGGGTGAGATCATCAGATTAACTACAGTTTTTTTATATATATATATATATATATATATATATATATTATAGCAAAGAGATGAAGCCCTGTCCTCCCTCTTCCTGTGGGCTTCTCTCTTCCTGAAACTAAACTCTTCAGCGTTATAGAAGTATTGTGAATGTTACTCAGATCTCTCCTTTGACCTCCGACATGTTCAATGACCTTAAAACAGAAGTTAACTGTATTCAGGGTTTCAATAAACACCACTGCAGTATTCTTTCATTCTTTTTACTTACCGGGAATACATTGTTTTACTCTATATTACACCATTACACAGTAGTACACCGTATTAACCCGTAATACACCATTACACAGTAATACACCGTAATACACCGTATTAACCCGTAATACACCATTACACAGTAATACACCGTATTAACCTGTAATACACCATTACACAGTAATACACCGTATTAACCCGTAATACACCATTACACAGTAATACACCGTATTAACCTGTAATACACCGTATTAACCTGTAATACACATTACACAGTAATACACCGTATTAACCCGTAATACACCATTACACAGTAATACACCGTATTAACCTGTAATACACCGTATTAACCCGTAGTACACCGTATTAACCCGTAATACACCATTACACAGTAATACACCGTATTAACCCGTAGTACACCGTATTAACCTGTAATACACCATTACACAGTAATACCGTATTAACCTGTAATACACCGTATTAACCTGTAGTACACCGTATTAACCTGTAGTACACCATTACACAGTAATACACCGTATTAATCTGTAATACACCGTATTAACCTGTAATACACTATTACACAGTAATACACCGTATTAACCTGTAATACACTATTACACAGTAATACACCGTATTAACCTGTAGTACACCGTATTAACCCGTAGTACACCGTATTAACCCGTAATACACCATTACACAGTAATACACCGTATTAACCCGTAGTACACCGTATTAACCTGTAATACACCATTACACAGTAATACCGTATTAACCTGTAATACACCGTATTAACCTGTAGTACACCGTATTAACCTGTAGTACACCATTACACAGTAATACACCGTATTAATCTGTAATACACCGTATTAACCTGTAATACACCATTACACAGTAATACACCGTATTAACCTGTAATACACCGTATTAACCTGTAATACACCGTATTAACCTGTAGTACACTATTACACAGTAATACACCGTATTAACCTGTAATACACAGTAATACACCGTATTAACCTGTAATACACCATTAAACAGTAATATACCGTATTAACCTGTAATACACCGTATTAACCTGTAATACACCGTATTAACCTGTAATACACCGTATTAACCTGTAATACACAGTAATACACCATATTAACCTGTAATACACCGTATTAACCTGTAGTACACCATTACACAGTAATATACCGCATTAATCTGTAATACACCATATTAACCTGTAATACACTATTACACTGTATTAACCTGTAATACACTATTACACTGTATTAACCTGTAATACACAATATTAACCTGTAATACACTATTACACAGTATTAACCTGTAATACACTATTACACAGTATTAACCTGTAATACACTATTACACAGTAATAACCTGTAATACACTATTACACAGTATTAACCTGTAATACACTATTACACAGTAATAACCTGTAATACACTATTACACAGTATTAACCTGTAATACACTATTACACAGTATTAACCTGTAATACACTATTACACAGTATTAACCTGTAATACACTATTACACAGTATTAACCTGTAATACACTATTACACAGTATTAACCTGTAATACACTATTACACAGTATTAACCTGTAATACACTATTACACAGTATTAACCTGTAATACACTATTACACAGTAATAACCTGTAATACACTATTACACAGCTCCAGCTCCCTCATGACTAGAAATCTGAATAAATCAATAAAATGTGGTATTTCATTGAGATGAAATAAATCAATCGAGAATATATTTTAGATTAATTGATAATGTAAAATAAATCGCTGGTACTCTACAAACATAACGTGAGGCGTGTGTGAACAGTGAGGACATCACAGTGATGACATCACAGTTGTGACCAGTGATGTCATCAGACGTGTCACATTACTGAGTGAAGGAACGAGTTGCTCTTCATGATTCTTCACTGGTCGAAACAACTGAAAGCAGCGGCACCCTGGGGGACAGCGGCACCCTGGGGGACAGCGGCACCCTGGGGGACAGCGGCACCCTGGGGGACAGCGGCACCCTGGGGGACAGCGGCACCCTGGGGGACAGCGGCACCCTGGGGGACAGCACCAGGTCCATTACAAGACGCATGTCAAACAATAACTGGTTGTGTAAAATAAAAAGGTCCTGATGCTGCATGGTCTCACTGCGACACTTTAAAGCTGAATGCACTCAGAGGTCAGAGGTCATCCTGCAGGATCCGGTCTCCGTCTCAGAAGCGTCTGCTGGTCTCTCACAGGAACCCAGCAGCTGCACCCTCAAACACTCACCTGGACGATGAAACCGAGGGCAGATGAATAGGGTCAGGGTTACCAGGGTTACCAGGGTTACCTGGGTTACCTGGGTTACCTGGGTTACCTTCACACCTCCTGATACACACTGAGACACATCCAGACACGCTGGAGCAGACCATTAAAACATTAAAGCAGACGGATTTGTTGTTTCAGTTGTTTTTTGTTTATTGTTTACAACAAGGCTACATCACCGATGATGTCATGGTGTCAGTCTCTCCGTCTCATTACCCAGAGTTCACTCTGTCTCACTTTGTGGAAAAACAACTAAAAGTCAACCAAAGTTAAAAAGGTCAAAGGTGACGCCAAATCCTCCAGCATTAAGCCTCTACAGGCAGCCACTCAGCCAAGAGCATCATGGGAAATCTTTTGGCTCTTTGTATGGCACGGACAAAAAACATCACGACCAAAGTCCCAAAAATAAATCTTCTCTTAAAAACTGTTGGCCAGGCACGTCCTACAATTGATTACTGATGAAGATCCAACAGGACTGATCCACATCAGTTCACTTAGTGAACTCTTCCTAGTCCTGACCCCGCCCACCTGCTGGATCCAACCCCACCCAACTGAAACCTTCTGGACCCGACCCCGCCCACCTGACACCTGCTGCAGGTGTGGTCAGGTGAGGTCGGGGGTCGGGGTGGAGAACTCACTCTGTCAGTCCTTCAGAGTTATTTGTCCTGTTTCACATTCAAAGTCCCTCCTCCATCTTCATCATCTTCATCTCGTCCCTTTGGATCCTTGTCTGCAGTCGCAGCTTTTTGCCGTCACCTCTGAATGTTGGTCAACAAAAGATTTAACCTGAAAAAGAGAAAACAGCTGCTTAACATCTGCATCATTGGTTTTACATTTCACACTGAATGGCCGCGTCAATGGTCACAGGGCGCCGCGTCAATGGTCACAGGGCGCCGCGTCAATGGTCACAGGGCGCCGCGTCAATGGTCACAGGGCGCCGCGTCAATGGTCACAAGGCGCCGCGTCAATGGTCACAAGGCGCCGCGTCAATGGTCACAGGGCGCCGCGTCAATGGTCACAGGGCGCCGCGTCAATGGTCACAGGGCGCCGCGTCAATGGTCACAGGGCGCCGCGTCAATGGTCACAGGGCGCCGCGTCAATGGTCACAGGGCGCCGCGTCAATGGTCACAGGGCGCCGCGTCAATGGTCACACGGCGCCGCGTCAATGGTCACAGGGCGCCGCGTCAATGGTCACAGGGCGCCGCGTCAATGGTCACAGGGCGCCGCGTCAATGGTCACAAGGCGCCGCGTCAATGGTCACAGGGCGCCGCGTCAATGGTCACAGGGCGCCGCGTCAATGGTCACAGGGCGCCGCGTCAATGGTCACAGGGCGCCGCGTCAATGGTCACAGGGCGCCGCGTCAATGGTCACAGGGCGCCGCGTCAATGGTCACAGGGCGCCGCGTCAATGGTCACAGGGCGCCGCGTCAATGGTCACAGGGCGCCGCGTCAATGGTCATAAGGCGCCGCGTCAATGGTCACAGGGTGCCGTGTCAATAGTTACCCGTGTGAATGGTTACCCTGGTTACCAGGTGTTGTGTGAATGGTTACCCAGGTTACCCGTGTGAATGGTTACCCTGGTGTTGTATGAATGGTTACCCAGGTTACCCATGTGAATGGTTACCCTGGTTACCCATGTGAATGGTTACCCTGGTTACCCGTGTAAATGGTCACCCGTGTGAATGGTTACCCTGGTTACCTGTGTGAATGGTTACCCTGGTTACCCGTGTAAATGGTCACCCGTGTGAATGGTTACCCTGGTTACCCGTGTGAATGGTTACCCTGGTTACCCGTGTGAATGGTTACCCTGGTTACCCGTGTGAATGGTTACCCGTGTGAATGGTTACCCGTGTGAATGGTTACCCTGGTTACCCGTGTGAATGGTTACCCGTGTGAATGGTTACCCGTGTGAATGGTTACCCGTGTGAATGGTTACCCGTGTGAATGGTTACCCTGGTTACCCGTGTGAATGGTTACCCTGGTTACCCGTGTGAATGGTTACCCTGGTTACCCGTGTGAATGGTTACCCGTGTGAATGGTTACCCGTGTGAATGGTTACCCGTGTGAATGGTTACCCGTGTGAATGGTTACCCGTGTGAATGGTTACCCGTGTGAATGGTTACCCGTGTGAATGGTTACCTGGTGTTGTGTGGAGGTTGCAGCTATCGGAACAGTCTGGTGAACTCTCTGATGGCCCAACACACCTGTTTACACTCCTCAGCACTGAGGAGAGGAAGCATGAATGTGAACACACTGAGGAGAGGAAGCATGAATGTGAACACTTGACTGAGGAGAGGAAGCATGAATGTGAACACTTGACTGAGGAGAGGAAGCATGAATGTGAACACTTGACTGAGGAGAGGAAGCATGAATGTGAACACTTGACTGAGGAGAGGAAGCATGAATGTGAACACTTGACTGAGGAGAGGAAGCATGAATGTGAACACTTGACATGATGACTTCCTGGGGAAAGCAGACTGGAATCCACATGCAGTTGTTCTTCATTAGTGATGTCACCTCTGGTCATTCGGTTAAGATATGCGATTAGGAGATTAGCATTAATCGCTGCTAATGCAACATTGTAAACAACAAAGCTAATTAACGTTAGCTGTGCTGCCTCCAGCAGATGTAAACCTTTCATACCTGTCCAGGTTGGATCAGTGACGTTTTTATTGATAAAGCTGTCAAAAGTAAAACCTTCCCTGTTGTCGTTTAGAGTGTTCAGGTAAACGGGGGTGGGTTTACTTCCTCAGAGGATTTGCCTGAACTTGCTGCGAGGACTCCAGCTTGTCTGCCTTCCACATTTAGATCAACAAGTCTCAACAGATACCCGTCTGATGCATCACACAAACATCCCATAATGTTCAACATGTTGTCCAACGCCTCACGTCCCTGAACACCTCACCGTCAGCTCCACATGCACCTGAATGCCCTCCTGTACCCTCCACACGTCTCTGAACTCTAAACTGCTTTCAGACGTCCTTTGTTCAACAATAGACAGGAATCATGTTTCACAGAAACTTTAACAAAAAACCTGAACGTTACTTTGTGGTCACCTGCAGAGAGCAGGTGTGTTCCACAAGCATAAACGTCATGTGAACGTGGAGAAAAGCCATAATTCAATGAGCTCATCCACCGCCATCATTGTTTACACAAGCACAGTGTGCCGACTCGGCTAATAGCAAACGAGCTAACAGCAAATGTGCTAACAGCAAACGAGCTAACAGCAAACGAGCTAACAGCAAACAAGCTAACAGCAAACGCTGTCTAACTTTTTAGATCACCTTGTTTGTCTCTTCTGGCTGAGACAAAGCAGACAGGAAGACAGGGAGACAGGAGGACAGTGGACATGGAGACAGGAAGACAGGAGGACATGAGACAGGAGGACAGAGGACATGGGGACAGGAGGACAGGAGGACAGGAAGACAGGAGGACAGAGGACATGGAGACAGGAAGACAGGAGGACATGAGACAGGAGGACAGAGGACAGGAGGACAGGAAGACAGGAGGACAGAGGACAGGAGGACAGGAGGACAGGAAGACAGGAGGACAGAGGACATGGAGACAGGAGGACAGAGGACATGGGGACAGGTGGACAGAGGACATGGGGACAGGAGGACAGAGGACAGGAAGACAGGAGGACAGAGGACATGGAGACAGGAGGACAGAGGACATGGGGACAGGAAGACAGGGAGACAGGAGGACAGGGAGACAGGAGGACAGGGAGACAGGAGGACAGAGGACATGGGGACAGAAGATAGGGAGACAGGAGGACATGGAGACAGGAAGACAGGGAGACAGAGGACATGAAGACAGAGACAGGAGGACAGAGGGACAGGAGGACAGAGGACATGGGGACAGGTGGACAGAGGACATGAGGACAGAGGACAGGAAGACAGGAGGACAGAGGACATGGAGACAGGAGGACAGAGGACATGGAGACAGGAGGACAGAGGACATGGGGACAGGAAGACAGGGAGACAGGAGGACATGGAGACAGGAGGACAGGGAGACAGGAGGACATGGAGACAGGAGGACAGGGAGACAGGAGGACAGGGAGACAGGAGGACAGAGGACATGGGGACAGGAAGACAGGAGGACATGAGACAGGAGGACAGAAGGACAGGAAGACAGGAAGACAGGAGGACAGAGGACATGGAGACAGGAGGACATGAGACAGGAGGACAGAGGACAGGAGGACAGGAAGACAGGAGGACAGAGGACATGGAGACAGGAGGACAGAGGACATGGGGACAGGTGGACAGAGGACATGGGGACAGAGGACAGGAAGACAGGAGGACAGAGGACATGGAGACAGGAGGACAGAGGACATGGGGACAGGAAGACAGGGAGACAGGAGGACATGGAGACAGGAGGACAGGGAGACAGGAGGACAGAGGACATGGGGACAGAGGACATGGGGACAGAAGATAGGGAGACAGGAGGACATGGAGACAGGAAGACAGGGAGACAGAGGACATGAAGACAGAGACAGGAGGACAGAGGGACAGGAGGACAGAGGACATGGGGACAGGTGGACAGAGGACAGGAAGACAGGAGGACAGAGGACATGGAGACAGGAGGACAGAGGACATGGAGACAGGAGGACAGAGGACATGGGGACAGGAAGACAGGGAGACAGGAGGACATGGAGACAGGAGGACAGGGAGACAGGAGGACATGGAGACAGGAGGACAGGGAGACAGGAGGACAGGGAGACAGGAGGACATGAGACAGGAGGACAGAAGGACAGGAAGACAGGAAGACAGGAGGACAGAGGACATGGAGACAGGAAGACAGGAGGACATGAGGACAGGAGGACAGGAGGACAGAGGACAGGAGGACAGGAAGACAGGAGGACAGAGGACATGGAGACAGGAGGACAGAGGACATGGGGACAGGTGGACAGAGGACATGGGGACAGGAGGACAGAGGACAGGAAGACAGGAGGACAGAGGACATGGAGACAGGAGGACAGAGGACATGGGGACAGGAAGACAGGGAGACAGGAGGACATGGAGACAGGAGGACAGGGAGACAGGAGGACAGAGGACATGGGGACAGAAGATAGGGAGACAGGAGGACATGGAGACAGGAAGACAGAGGACATGAAGACAGAGACAGGAGGACAGAGGGACAGGAGGACAGAGGACATGGGGACAGGAGGACAGAAGACAGGAGGACAGTGGACATGGAGACAGGAAGACAGGAGGACATGAGACAGGAGGACAGAGGACATGGGGACAGGAGGACATGGAGACAGGAAGACAGGAGGACATGAGACAGGAGGACAGAGGACAGGAAGACAGGAGGACAGAGGACATGGAGACAGGAGGACAGAGGACATGGGGACAGGAAGACAGGGAGACAGGAGGACAGGGAGACAGGAGGACAGAGGACATGGGGACAGAAGATAGGGAGACAGGAGGACATGGAGACAGGAGGACAGGAAGACAGGAGGACAGAGGACAGGAAGACAGGAGGACAGAGGACATGGGGACAGGTGGACAGAGGACATGGGGACAGGTGGACATGGGGACAGGTGGACAGGAGGACAGAGGACATGAAGACAGAGACAGGAGGACAGAGGGACAGGAGGACAGAGGACATGGGGACAGGAGGACAGGAGGACATGGAGACAGGAAGACAGGAGGACATGAGACAGGAGGACAGAGGACAGGAGGACAGAGGACATGGAGACAGGAGGACAGAGGACATGGGGACAGGTGGACAGAGGACATGGGGACAGGAGGACAGAGGACAGGAAGACAGGAGGACAGAGGACATGGAGACAGGAGGACAGAGGACATGGGGACAGGAAGACAGGGAGACAGGAGGACAGGGAGACAGGAGGACAGAGGACATGGGGACAGAAGATAGGGAGACAGGAGGACATGGAGACAGGAGGACAGGAAGACAGGAGGACAGAGGACAGGAAGACAGGAGGACAGAGGACATGGGGACAGGTGGACAGAGGACATGGGGACAGGTGGACATGGGGACAGGTGGACAGGAGGACAGAGGACATGAAGACAGGACAGAGGACATGGGGACAGAAGATAGAGACAGGAGGACATGGAGACAGGAAGACAGGGAGACAGAGGACATGAAGACAGAGACAGGAGGACAGAGGGACAGGAGGACAGAAGACAGGAGGACAGTGGACATGGGGACAGGAAGACAGGAGGACAGTGGACATGGGGACAGGAAGACAGGAGGACAGTGGACATGGGGACAGGAAGACAGGAGGACAGAGGACATGGAGACAGAAGGACAGAGGACATGGGGACAGGAAGACGGAGACAGGAGGACATGGGGACAGGAGGACAGAGGACAACAGCAAACGAGCTAACATCAAACAAGCTAACAGCAAACGCTGTCTAACTTTTTAGATCACTTTGTTTGTCTCTTCTGGCTGAGACAAAGCAGACAGGGAGACAGGAGGACAGGGAGACAGGAGGACAGGGACAGGAGGACAGGGAGACAGGGGACAGAGGACATGCAGACAGGAGGACAGAGGACATGGAGACAGGAGGACAGTGAGACAGAACAGGACAGGAAGACAGGGAGACAGGAGGACATGGAGACAGGAGGACAGGGAGACAGGAGGACATGGAGACAGGAGGACAGGGAGACAGGAGGACAGAGGACATGGGGACAGGAAGACAGGGAGCCAGGAGGACATGGAGACAGGAAGACAGGGAGACAGGAGGACAGAGGACATGGGGACAGGAAGACAGGGAGCCAGGAGGACATGGAGACAGGAAGACAGGGAGACAGGAGGACAGAGGACATGGGGACAGGAAGACAGGGAGCCAGGAGGACATGGAGACAGGAAGACAGGGAGACAGGAGGACAGAGGACATGGGGACAGGAAGACAGGGAGCCAGGAGGACATGGAGACAGGAAGACAGGGAGACAGGAGGACAGAGGACATGGGGACAGGAAGACAGGGAGCCAGGAGGACATGGAGACAGGAAGACAGGGAGACAGGAGGACAGAGGACATGGGGACAGGAAGACAGGGAGCCAGGAGGACATGGAGACAGGAAGACAGGGAGACAGGAGGACAGAGGACATGGGGACAGGAAGACAGGGAGACAGGAGGACATGGAGACAGGAAGACAGGGAGACAGGGAGACAGGAGGACATGGAGACAGGAAGACAGAGGACATGGAGACAGGAGGACATGGAGACAGGAGGACAGAGGACATGGAGACAGGAGGACAGAGGGACACTTGCTGATGTCCGTGTTCTTCATTCTTTATAGACTTCACTCAGGAAGAGGATTTATTTCATTAACATCTTAGATTTGTTTCCAGTGAGATATTAATAACTTTATATAGTGACATTACTGTTGCCGTTTTAGAAACAATTTGATATATTAAAAAATATAAATACATTCTAATCCTGTTCTTAATTTATTTTAATTTTGAATGAATATATTTGGGAATGAAAAAGAAGCAATAAGAGTAATGCTAAAACATGCTGCTGTCTCACCTGGTGACCTGCTTGTGGAAGTCAGTCAGCTGCTTGTGAGTGACAGTCACAGCTCCTCCTGACGTCTCCTTTGGTAAACCTTTCAGAGCGTTTTCTAACCAGCGACAGAATGTCTGCAACAGAAGACGGAGGTTAATCGTACCTGAGGAACGAGCACGGACACAAACGACCCTCCGTCACTCTATACTCACAGGCCGGTCGAACACCATCACCTCCCACAGCACCTCGGCAACGTCCGGTAGCGTGTACGGAGGCAGGCAGAAGCAACACGAGTGCATCAGCTGAGTGATGAGCTGCTGACCGTGCTGCTCCATGGCCTGACCAATCAGCTGCTTCCTCACCTCGAAGCTCTCTTCATGCTAATGAGAGAGGACAGACAGTCATGTTCCTGCTTATGAGAGGACAGACAGTCATGTTCATGCAGTTAGGGCTGGCTCAGGCCCAGAGTTAGGGCTGGCTCAGGCCCAGAGTTAGGGCTGGCTCAGGCCTAGAGTTAGGGCTGGCTCAGGCCCAGAGTTAGGGCTGGCTCAGGCCCAGAGTTAGGGCTGGCTCAGGCCCAGAGTTAGGGCTGGCTCAGGTCCATAGTTAGGGCTGGCTCAGGCCCATAGTTAGGGATGGCTCAGGTCCATAGTTAGGGATGGCTCAGGTCCATAGTTAGGGATGGCTCAGGTCCATAGTTAGGGATGGCTCAGGTCCATAGTTAGGGATGGCTCAGGTCCATAGTTAGGGCTGGTTCAGGTCTATAGTTAGGGCTGGTTCAGGTCTATAGTTAGGGCTGGTTCAGGTTTGTCCTGGTCCAGCCCCTTGATATGCTGCTATAGGTCTAGACTTCTGGGGGACATCTTAGGATACACTGAGCTCTTCTCTCCGCTTCTCTCTCTCCTTCTGTATGAATTCATGTTCTATCAATGCACATTAATAACTCTCCTTCTTCCTCGGAGTCTTTGTGCTTTTTCTCCTCGCAGGTTTCCATGGATCGTGGTTATAAGTTGACCATGGTCAGGTCTCCTGCCATGGCCCTGCTGACACCCACTGCTACTATAATTATTATTAGTCACATTACTATTACTGCTGTTATTATTATTAGTAGTTGTAATTTTTCCATAATTATTCTGCTTACTACTTTGATTATTTCATATGCATTGAATGTGCTGTTCATTCTACACATGACATCTATTGCACTTCTGTTCATCCTGATAGAGGATCCTCTGAGGTTTCTTCCCTTTTTCTCCCCTTAAAAGGTCTTTCCTGTTTTGATGTGAGGTCCTAGGACAGAGGATATCGTACGTGTACAGATTGTAAAGCCCTCTGAGGCTAATTTATGATTTGGGGCTCTACAAAATAAACTGAATTGAATAGAGGACAGACATTAGAGTCATGTTTGTGGTGCAGAAAGAGGACAAAGACTTAAAGTTAAGTCTTTATTCTGTCTTTTGTTGCAAGTGTAGTTTTAATGTAGTTTTAATCTTTTTTTTTATTGCTGACTCACGTCATTGGCGACTCCGGTGTGGATGAGGTCTCGGACAAACTTCATAACGCTGCAGTTAGCGTCTCGGTGGTCCAATGAGGTGGCAGCGATGGCGCACTGGATGATGTGAACGATGATGCTGCTGCTGAGTAGAGTGACGGGACTCCTTTGGACAAACCTGAACAGGTAGAGATACAGGTAGATGTTCAGGCACAAGTACAGGTAGATGTACAGGTAGATGTTCAGGTAGATGTACAGGCACAAGTACAGGTAGATGTACAGGTAGATGTTCAGGTAGATGTACAGGCACAAGTACAGGTAGAGATACAGGTAGATGTACCAGCAGATGTTCCGGTACATGTACCGGCAGATGTACAGGCAGATGTACCGGCAGATGTACCGGCAGATGTACCGGCAGATGTACCGGTGCAGGTAGAGGAAGTTCCTGAATCAAACCGCAGTACATAAATGTGTTCAGGTGAAGGAGCAGACTCACCTGGTGGCCAGTCTGAACAGGTCGTCCACGGTGTCCGGATGATTCCTCAGACCATTCTGCTGCTCCAACAGCAGGAACGTCGGCATACACAGAGCCTGGAGGAAGGTCACCAGCACAAAGTAAGTCAGTGTTTCTCATTCATTACCTCGACTGTGGCGGCCGGACAAAGTATATTTAGTCTCATGAAGAACTAGCTGGCTCTCTATGTGCCCACCAGACCTGGACTGAGACACGGACCCCGTCTTCTTGAAGTACTTTATATACCTAATAATTAGGCTACATACTACTTATTAACACATCATCGTTTATTGGTTGATATAGATAGATAGATAGATAGATAGATAGATAGATAGATAGATACTTTATTAATCCCGCAAGGGGAAAGAATGTCGGTACAGCAGCATTTTTACATACAGGCAGGAAAAGAACAATATGTACAAAAAAATAAATAATAAAAAAAAAGTTGCATATAATGGAGATAGTCAAGTACAGCACAAATACCATAAAAATGTACTTACAGCGGGTAAAATAAGTATTGAACACATGAAGAAAGGGAGGTGCAAAAAAGCTTGGAAAGCCAAGACAGCAGCGGAAATCCATCAGTAATCAGCTGGTTCTGTTGGTGTGTTTACCTGTTCTACAGGTGTGTTTACAGGTGCGTTTACCTGTTCTACAGGTGTGTTGGTGCGTTTACCTGTTCAACAGGTGTGTTTACAGGTGCGTTTACCTGTTCTACAGGTGTGTTTACAGGTGCGTTTACCTGTTCTACAGGTGTGTTGGTGCGTTTACCTGTTCTCAAGGTGCGTCAGGCTCCCCAAGGCGTTACCTGTTCTCAGGGCGTTGGTGCGTTACCTGTTCACAGTGCGTTGGTGCGTTACCGTCTACAGCGTTGGGCACCCACACTGCTGGTGCGACACACCACCCCACCACCCCCCACCCACCACACACGGCTTACCTGTTCACAGGGCGTGGGCACCTGTTCACAGGTGCGACAGTGCTTACCTGTTCACAGGGCACCTGTTTACAGGTGCGGTGCGTTTACCTGTTCTACAGGTGCGTTACAGGTGCGTTTACCTGTTCTACAGGTGCGTTGGTGCGTTTACCTGTTCTACAGGTGCGTTGGTGCGTTTACCTGTTCTACAGGTGCGTTTACAGGTGCGTTTACCTGTTCTACAGGTGCGTTGGTGCGTTTACCTGTTCTACAGGTGCGTTGGTGCGTTTACCTGTTCTACAGGTGCGTTTACAGGTGCGTTTACCTGTTCTACAGGTGCGTTGGTGCGTTTACCTGTTCTACAGGTGCGTTGGTGCGTTTACCTGTTCTACAGGTGCGTTTACAGGTGCGTTTACCTGTTCTACAGGTGCGTTGGTGCGTTTACCTGTTCTACAGGTGCGTTGGTGCGTTTACCTGTTCTACAGGTGCGTTGGTGCGTTTACCTGTTCTACAGGTGCGTTGGTGCGTTTACCTGTTCTACAGGTGCGTTGGTGCGTTTACCTGTTCTACAGGTGCGTTGGTGCGTTACCGTCTACATGGTACTGTCCAGGTGGTTGGTGCGTTTACCTGTTCTACAGGTGTGTTACAGGTGCGTTTACCTGTTCTACAGGTGTGTTTACAGGTGCGTTTACCTGTTCTACAGGTGTGTTTACAGGTGCGTTTACCTGTTCTACAGGTGTGTTTACAGGTGCGTTTACCTGTTCTACAGGTGTGTTTACAGGTGCGTTTACCTGTTCTACAGGTGTGTTTACAGGTGCGTTTACCTGTTCTACAGGTGTGTTTACAGGTGCGTTTACCTGTTCTACAGGTGTGTTTACAGGTGCGTTTACCTGTTCTACAGGTGTGTTGGTGCGTTTACCTGTTCTACAGGTGCGTTGGTGCGTTTACCTGTTCTACAGGTGTGTATTTACCTGTAACATGTCGAGCAGTCCCTGCCTGCAACCCTCCTCCATGCCATATTCGTCCACCAGAATGCTGCCCAGGTACAGGAAGCAGGAGTGTGGATACACCTGATACACACTCACCATCTGATGACAACAAACAGCCAATCAGAAAAATTGAAGTGTGTTAAGACTTAAACTACACACGGACAAGTGTGTTAGAACCAACACTTGGACAGGTGTGTTAGAACCAACACTTGGACAGGTGTGTTAGAACCAACACTTGGACAGGTGTGTTAGAACCAACACTTGGACAGGTGTGTTAGAACCAACACTTGGACAGGTGTGTTAGAACCAACACTTGGACAGGTGTGTTAAAGGAATACTTCACCCCTCAAATGACTATTTGTTTATCAATGACTCACCAGGTGTTACCTTGGATGTGAGTCCAGGTTCAACAACAAAGTGTCCTCATGTTTACTAGCAGCTGATCTGAGCTGGGAGACGAAGTAAACACACGTTCTATGTGTGTGATCGTAGTGAACCTGACTCCGTCTCCCAGAGTTTTACCTGCCAGGTGGTTCGGCCTGTTGAACCAAGTTAATCAAACTCAATGATGAAGCTTCGTGTCAAACTATATGTGGATACAACTCAAATATTACAGTTATGACAGCGTCTCCCAAATGTGTAGCTCGGTGGAACAAAACCCAAACAGACCGAGAGTCCTCCTCACAGCCGTCAGGCTCCATTGCACCCGACTGGGGGGGACCCGACTGGGGCGCGGATCCCCCTAACCCTACTGCAGGAGTTGTAGACTCTATAAGGCTACACAGTGATTGATAAACTAACGGTCATTTCTTGGGGAAAGAAGTATTTCTTTAAGACCAACACAGGAGCAGGCAGATGAAATATTATATATTTATTTAAACCACAAGGTTTGGCTTCGTCACCTGAACTAATAGACGCAATGTGACAAATCAATAAGACGTTAATATCACCGATTGATGGTGAGATCCAAATATAAACAGGTCCAGGTGAGTCTCACCTGAGTGACCAGTGGCTGCAGCAGGGAGGCGGAGCCTTTGCCCACACAGCGGACAGCGAACCGGAGACAGCGACAGCAGCGCTCCACGATCCGGTTGTCAGCCTGGTGGGTGTTCAGGGTCTCAGACAGCACGGGCCAGATCTACAGGGACAGGGGACAGGTGAGACAGGGGACAGAGGGGACAGGTGAGACAGGGGACAGGTGAGACAGGGGACAGAGGGGACAGGTGAGACAGGGGACAGGTGAGACGGGTGAGACAGGGGACAGGTGAGACAGGGGGACAGGGGACAGAGGGGACAGGTGAGACAGGGGACAGGTGAGACAGGGGGACAGGTGAGACAGGGGGACAGGGGACAGGTGAGACAGGGGGACAGGGGGACAGGTGAGACAGGGGACAGGTGAGACATGGGACAGGGACAGGTGAGACAGGAGGACAGGTAAGACAGGGGACAGGTGACACAGGGGGACAGGTGAGACATGGAGACAGGGGACAGGGACAGGTGAGAAGTGAGACAGGTAAGACATGGAGGGGAGACACGGGACACAGGTAAGACATGGAGACAGGGGACACAGGTAAGACATGGAGACACGGGACACAGGTAAGACATGGAGACAGGGGACAGAGGTAAGACATGGAGACACGGGACACAGGTAAGACATGGAGACACGGGACACAGGTAAGACATGGAGACAGGGGACAGAGGTAAGACATGGAGACAGGGGACAGAGGTAAGACATGGAGACACGGGACACAGGTAAGACATGGAGACACGGGACACAGGTAAGACATGGGGACACGGGACACAGGTAAGACATGGAGACACAGGGGACACAGGTAAGACATGGGGACCGCAGGTAAGACATGGGGGACACAGGAACTGGACACAGGTAAGACATGGAACAGGGGAGACATGGGGACACAGGTAAGACAACAAGGAACCACGGGACACAGGTAAGACATGGAGACAGGGGACACAGGTAAGACATGGAGACACAGGTAAGACACGAAGACAGAGGACACAGGTAAGACATGGAGACACAGGACACAGGTAAGACATGGGGACAGGGGACACAGGTAAGACATGGAGACAGGGGACACAGGTAAGATATGGAGACAGGGGACACAGGTAAGACATGGAGACACGGGACACAGGTAAGACATGGGGACACAGGTAAGACATGGAGACACAGGTAAGACATGGGGACACAGGTAAGACATGGAGACAGGGGACACAGGTAAGACATGGAGACAGGGGACACAGGTAAGACATGGAGACACGGGACACAGGTAAGACATGGAGACAGGTAAGACATGAAGACAGAGGACACAGGTAAGACATGGAGACACGGGACACAGGTAAGACATGGGGACAGGGGACACAGGTAAGACATGGAGACAGGGGACACAGGTAAGACATGGAGACAGGTAAGACATGGAGACAGGGGAGACAGGTAAGACATGGAGACAGGGGACACAGGTAAGACATGGAGACAGGGGACACAGGTAAGACATGGAGACACAGGGGACACAGGTAAGACATGGGGACACAGGTAAGACATGGAGACAGGGGACACAGGTAAAGACAGGGGACACAGGTAAGACATGGGGACCCAGGTAAGACATGGAGACACAGGTAAGACATGGAGACACAGGTAAGACATGGAGACAGGGGATACAGGTAAGACATGGAGACAGGGGATACAGGTAAGACATGGAGACAGGGGATACAGGTAAGACATGGAGACAGGGGACACAGGTAAGACATGGAGACAGGGGACACAGGTCTGATATCTGGTCATGTGACTGGTCACATGACAGAAAACGTAGCAACATGCAAACGGCTCCACAGGAGGTCGCAGGATTATGATGAGTTATTCATGAGTAAATATTGTAATGAGTTTTACCTCCTGAATGACCTTCTGACAGGGGTGAGTCTGTCCGTTCTCTACGATGGGGTTTGTGTGTCTGTAGGAAAAACAAACCATTTGTATGAACCTATTCAGGACATTTAAATAAAGTTGGATATTTGTAAACAGGTGAACTCACCTGAAGATGACGGCCAGTCTGTCGAGCCACACGGTCGGATCAGCTGATTTACCGTTTGTAGATTCCTCAGACAAAAGCTGAAACAAAACAAACTTACTTTCATATTAATCTGAATATTGGTGCTTTTATTCAGAGTGAGGGGAGAGACTGGTGACTGACCTTCTTTAGAGCGATGACCTGAACAGCACACAGGTCACTGAGACATTCTGCAATCTTCTCCAGAGGAAGACGGGCCAGGACCAGAGCTGTACCTGTACAGGTAAATAAACAAGCTGTAACACTCATGTGACAGACCTGAGGACCAGAGCTGTACCTGTACAGGTAAATAAACAAGCTGTAACACTCATGTGACAGACCTGAGGACCAGAGCTGTACCTGTACAGGTAAATAAACAAGCTGTAACACTCATGTGACAGACCTGAGGACCAGAGCTGTACCTGTACAGGTAAATAAACAAGCTGTAACACTCATGTGACAGACCTGAGGACCAGAGCTGTACCTGTACAGGTACATAAACTAACACCCATGTGACAGACCTGAGGACCAGAGCTGTACCTGTACAGGTACATAAACTAACACCCATGTGACAGACCTGAGGACCAGAGCTGTACCTGTACTCCCACCGACCCATCGGTGTCAGGTGTCAGTGGGACCAGGTCAGCTGCCAAGGAAGCACAGGTGAGTATGAATACTAATGAGCCAGCCAGGTGGCGATAGAGCCAAGTGAAGAAGGACTGCTACCCGACAGGTGTACTGACCTGGTCACAAATCATCCTCAGAGGGATTTATAAACTGTACACGTACGACCCCCTCTGACCCTCACATCACAACAGCGACGTCGCTACAGGTGTGCTACTGTACCTTTAAGCAGTCCTACAGCGGCCTCAGTGGACAGGACGAAGGAGTCCAGGGCCCGAGCGATGTCCAGCAGACCCTGGAAGTGTTGAGCCATGTGGTCTCTGCACACGGAGCAGATGTTGTGGATCGCCTTCGCTGCTGCCGACGCCAGAGCCTTCTCCCTGAGGCCCTTCATCAGGTAGTTCAGCACCGGGTCTGTGGAGGGTCAGGGTCAGGGTTAGGGTCAGGGTCTGGGTTAGGGTCAGGGTTAGGGTTAGGGTCTGTGGGGGGTCAGGGTTAGGGTCTGTGGGGAGGTCAGGGTTAGGGTCTGTGGGGGGTCAGGGTTAGGGTCTGTGGGGGGGGTCAGGGTCTGAGTTAGGGTCAGGGTTTGAGTCTGGGTTAGGGTCTGTGGGGGGGTCAGGGTTAGGGTCTGTGGGGGGGTCAGGGTCAGGGTCTGAGTTAGGGTCAGGGTTTGAGTCTGGGTTAGGGTCTGTGGGGGGGTCAGGGTTAGGGTCTGTGGGGGGTCAGGGTCAGGGTCTGGGTTAGGGTCAGGGTCTGAGTCTGGGTTAGGGTCTGTGGGGGGTCAGGGTTAGGGTCAGGGTCTGTGGGGGGTCAGGGTTAGGGTCAGGGTCTGTGGGGGGTCAGGGTCTGTGGGGGGTCAGGGTCAGGGTAGTCACTAGTTACCAGTATCCTGTCAGACCAGTCTCTCCTCACTAGTTACCAGTATCCTGTCAGACCAGTCTCTCCTCACTAGTTACTACTTACTAGTTACCAGTATCCTATCAGACCAGTCTCTCCTCACTAGTTACTACTTACTAGTTACCAGTATCCTATCAGACCAGTCTCTCCTCACTAGTTACCAGTATCCTGTCAGACCAGTCTCTCCTCACTAGTTACCAGTATCCTATCAGACCAGTCTCTCCTCACTAGTTACCAGTATCCTGTCAGACCAGTCTCTCCTCACTAGTTACCAGTATCCTGTCAGACCAGTCTCTCCTCACTAGTTACCAGTATCCTGTCAGACCAGTCTCTCCTCACTAGTTACCAGTATCCTGTCAGACCAGTCTCTCCTCACTAGTTACCAGTATCCTGTCAGACCAGTCTCTCCTCACTAGTTACCAGTATCCTGTCAGACCAGTCTCTCCTCACTAGTTACCAGTATCCTGTCAGACCAGTCTCTCCTCACTAGTTACCAGTATCCTGTCAGACCAGTCTCTCCTCACTAGTTACCAGTATCCTGTCAGACCAGTCTCTCCTCACTAGTTACCAGTATCCTGTCAGACCAGTCTCTCCTCACTAGTTACCAGTATCCTGTCAGACCAGTCTCTCCTCACTAGTTACCAGTATCCTGTCAGACCAGTCTCTCCTCACTAGTTACCAGTATCCTGTCAGACCAGTCTCTCCTCACTAGTTACCAGTATCCTGTCAGACCAGTCTCTCCTCACTAGTTACCAGTATCCTGTCAGACCAGTCTTTCCTCACTAGTTACCAGTATCCTGTCAGACCAGTCTCTCCTCACTAGTTACCAGTATCCTGTCAGACCAGTCTCTCCTCACTAGTTACCAGTATCCTGTCAGACCAGTCTCTCCTCACTAGTTACCAGTATCCTGTCAGACCAGTCTCTCCTCACTAGTTACCAGTATCCTGTCAGACCAGTCTCTCCTCACTAGTTACCAGTATCCTGTCAGACCAGTCTCTCCTCACTAGTTACCAGTATCCTGTCAGACCAGTCTCTCCTCACTAGTTACCAGTATCCTGTCAGACCAGTCTCTCCTCACTAGTTACCAGTATCCTGTCAGACCAGTCTCTCCTCACTAGTTACCAGTATCCTGTCAGACCAGTCTCTCCTCACTAGTTACCAGTATCCTGTCAGACCAGTCTCTCCTCACTAGTTACCAGTATCCTGTCAGACCAGTCTCTCCTCACTAGTTACCAGTATCCTGTCAGACCAGTCTCTCCTCACTAGTTACCAGTATCCTGTCAGACCAGTCTCTCCTCACTAGTTACCAGTATCCTGTCAGACCAGTCTCTCCTCACTAGTTACCAGTATCCTGTCAGACCAGTCTTTCCTCACTAGTTACCAGTATCCTGTCAGACCAGTCTCTCCTCACTAGTTACCAGTATCCTGTCAGACCAGTCTCTCCTCACTAGTTACCAGTATCCTGTCAGACCAGTCTCTCCTCACTAGTTACCAGTATCCTGTCAGACCAGTCTCTCCTCACTAGTTACCAGTATCCTGTCAGACCAGTCTCTCCTCACTAGTTACCAGTATCCTGTCAGACCAGTCTCTCCTCACTAGTTACCAGTATCCTGTCAGACCAGTCTCTCCTCACTAGTTACCAGTATCCTGTCAGACCAGTCTCTCCTCACTAGTTACCAGTATCCTGTCAGACCAGTCTCTCCTCACTAGTTACCAGTATCCTGTCAGACCAGTCTCTCCTCACTAGTTACCAGTATCCTGTCAGACCAGTCTCTCCTCACTAGTTACCAGTATCCTGTCAGACCAGTCTCTCCTCACTAGTTACCAGTATCCTATCAGACCAGTCTCTCCTCACTAGTTACCAGTATCCTTTCAGACCAGTCTTTCCTCACTAGTTACCAGTATCCTGTCAGACCAGTCTCTCCTCACTAGTTACCAGTATCCTGTCAGACCAGTCTCTCCTCACTAGTTACTGGGGGCGCTTCAGTTTTAAATCATGAACTCATACCAAGGAATCTTGGGTTTCTGTCCACGACCTCGCTCATCTCCCCCACCAGCTCGATGCTGGTGTAACGGACTGCGATGTGGACGGTTTCCGGAAGTAAAACCACCTGCTGCAGCACCTCGGACAGCGTGGGGTTGTTGTCTCTGGAAGAGGAGACAAAGAGTCAGTTCCACTCTTAATGCTTTCATGAAATGGATCCTGACAGTCGGTAACAGACTCACAATGACTGTATGGAAAGGGAACAGGAGGCCGAGGGCTAAAAGAAGAACTGATTCCTTTCTCCTGAAGATGGTAAACAGAACCTTGATACTCACGGATCAACACTTTTAGCGATCGCAGCCATGATGAAGAGAACAGCTTCCGTCACCTCCCAGGAAGGGTTTCCTTCTTTTAACGTGGAATATAACTGAGAACACACAGAACATCTTTTAAAGTAGAATATAAACAATAACATCTTTTAAAGTAGAATATAAACAATAACTTCTTTTAAAGTAGAATATAAACAATAACTTCTTTTAAAGTAGAATATAAACAATAACTTCTTTTAAAGTAGAATATAAACAATAACATCTTTTAAAGTAGAATATAAACAATAACTTCTTTTAAAGTAGAATATAAACAATAACTTCTTTTAAAGTAGAATATAAACAATAACATCTTTTAAAGTAGAATATAAACAATAACATCTTTTAAAGTAGAATATAAACAATAACATCTTTTAAAGTAGAATATAAACAATAACTTCTTTTAAAGTAGAATATAAACAATAACTTCTTTTAAAGTAGAATATAAACAATAACTTATTTTAAAGTAGAATATAAACAATAACATCTTTTAAAGTAGAATATAAATAATAACATCTTTTAAAGTAGAATATAAACAATAACATATTTTAAAGTAGAATATAAACAATAACTTCTTTTAAAGTATTATATTTGACTGAGAATAAACAGTGGAGAACATTTAAGGACAGAATCCATCGACATGTTAGCGAATACAAAGCAAGCCTTTTGTTGTAGATTAAAACTTTACCTGAGAGAAACACTCCATGGATCCAACTAGAAAGATGACGTCTTTAACGAGGTCAGAGACTCTCATCCTGAACTCCCCAAAGTCATCGGTGTCCTCTGGGATTCCCTCCTGTCGGGTCAAAACAATTAGATCGTTGACATTTTACCAAACCTAACAGAACTTGAGCCATTTGTGAATCCAGACAGTTGATTTTATATCAAAGTCTCTGACAAATATCTGACTAAGAGTTCTGGAGGAGGATTTGATCCGTGAGAGGAGGTTCTCTGTAGACCTGAGCAGGGGACTTACGTGGTCTGGATCAAGTTGACAGTGTCGGGCCAAACAGTGCAGAAGTCTCTGGATGTACGGTCTGAAGATTGTGTGAAGAGCGGCATCATTTATTTTATACAGATGTTCTCCAAGACGGTACCAGAAGTTAAAGGAGATCTCCACGACCTGGATCAGAACAAATCCCAGAGAACAGGGAGACCAGGACAGAGATTATCATCCCCAATTAAAGGAGATCAAACTGAAGGTGTAGTTACTTTAGTACTGAGGGTGGTGTAGTTACTTCAGTACTGAAGGTGGTGTAGTTACTTCAGTACTGAAGGTGGTGTAGTTACTTTAGTACTGAAGGTGTAGCTACTTTAGTACTGAAGGTGGTGTAGTTACTTTAGTACTGAGGGTGGTGTAGTTACTTTAGTACTGAAGGTGGTGTAGTTACTTTAGTACTGAAGGTGGTGTAGTTACTTTAGCACTGAAGGTGGTGTAGTTACTTCAGTACTGAAGGTGGTGTAGTTACTTTAGTACTGAAGGTGGTGTAGTTACTTAGTACTGAAGGTGGTGTAGTTACTTTAGCACTGAAGGTGGTGTAGTTACTTTAGTACTGAAGGTGGTGTAGTTACTTTAGTACTGAAGGTGTAGCTACTTTAGTACTGAAGGTGGTGTAGTTACTTTAGTACTGAGGGTGGTGTAGTTACTTTAGCACTGAAGGTGGTGTAGTTACTTTAGTACTGAAGGTGGTGTAGTTACTTTAGTACTGAAGGTGGTGTAGTTACTTTAGTACTGAAGGTGGTGTAGTTACTTTAGCACTGAAGGTGGTGTAGTTACTTTAGTACTGAAGGTGGTGTAGTTACTTTAGTACTGAAGGTGGTGTAGTTACTTTAGCACTGAAGGTGGTGTAGTTACTTCAGTACTGAAGGTGGTGTAGTTACTTTAGCACTGAAGGTGGTGTAGTTACTTTAGTACTGAAGGTGTCGTGGTGCTCATGGACCGGTGTAGTGGTTATTTCTGTACCTCGTACTGAGGGTGTCGTGGTGCTCATGGACCGGTGTAGTGGTTATTTCTGTACCTCGTACTGAGGGTGTCCTGCACAGATCAGCAGCAGCTCCAGTGTCCTCAGGTCTCCCATGCCCTGGCCTGGACTCCTGACTGTCGTCTCTAAAAATGTCTCGCAGAGTTCGGTAAAGATCCTGCAGTAGTTCAGCACTCTGAGGGCAGAAATCAAAAGTAAATGTTTTATTTATCATGTATCGGATTAGTACAATTACTTTTATTACATATTTTCTATCTTAAAAAGTATTGATATTCTATTTAATTTTTGTGTATATATTTACTGATGGCATTAGCCTCATTGCCTCCCAGATTATTAAAATCCAAATAGCATGTATTATTATTATGATCATGTCTGCTAGGGGGCGTGTGTATCCCTCATTCTGCTACAGCTAACTCCATAACATTGTGGGTGCTTCGTTATGGCCGTCTCCTCGCTCACTAATCTTAAGGCCGGTAGCAGCCTGCAGCCAGAACCCAGGGCAACAGTCTGCTCGGTACACCTGAAACCTGCATGCATGCAGCCTGGAGACGGAGACGTGCACCTGCACAGACATCAGACACCAGAAGAGACCTCCTGCTTTGTGACTGAAACGTCCTGACTGACCAGCAACGACCAGCTTACCAAACAAACAAGTCCTCATCTGTTTGTCCTGGGGACAGACGGTCCATCACTGAGTCCTTCAGGACAGACAAACAAGTCCTCATCTGTTTGTCCTGGGGACAGACGGTCCATCACTGAGTCCTTCAGGACAGACAAACAAGTCCTCATCTGTTTGTCCTGGGGACAGACGGTCCATCACTGAGTCCTTCAGGACAGAGCTAGCAGCGGTGATGCTAACACCTCCAGAAACTAGAGCGCTGCCCTCTGACCCACCAGCTGCGTCTAATGACCACGGCTGACATGTTTGATCGTAAGAATACAAGCCCCCTCATGTCGGCGTCAAGAGAATCAGACATGTGTTTCACCCCAACAGTCAGAGGGCCTCGAGCAGCAGGGGTCAGGGGTCAGAGGTCAGGGGTCAGAATAATACAGCAACATGAGGGCTTTGAGTCAATGGCACCAGGAGAGTTCCTTCAACATGGAGCCATAGTTGGACACACAATATTTTGCAGTTTGCTGCAGCAGAAAGAGACAAGAGCCTGAGATCATGATCCTTCTGGCAGAAGGAATTTCATAGTTCTCACTTGTCGAGGTCTTCTCGAGCCACAGCCATGTGATAGGCCGTCTCCAGCGTCAGGACGCCCTGGAAGAGCTGGAGACCCAACGCCATGTTGGTCTCCACGTTCTCGATGGCGTAGAGAGACGAGCAGACGCAGTCGGACGCCGCCTCGTGGAGGTTGGTGGAGGTTTCATCCCTCTGCTGTGGACACACAGAACACGGGGTCATACATCCTTCTACATGACGCACGATGACCTCCAACAGGAAGAGGCAGTGGAACCCTCACCAGGACTTGGAAGAGCACCATGAGCAGCTGGTTACTGGCCATGAAGTTACTGTCCAGGACTCCCAGGTTGAACCAGCTCCCCAAACAGCGAAAGACCTTGATGAGCATCTTCTCATCGTTACCCGCCTTCTCCACGCACGACGTCTGGAGGAAGGAAACAAGAGTCTGAGCGGAGGCTTCTGAAGGTTGCTTTTAAGGAATGGAGATTCAACAAAATCACATATGCACAAAACATAAATGGTGCTGCCATAACTGTCCCAAAACAGCCTCCATCCACACACACACACTGAAACACAAAACAACAATAAACATACAACATTACGTGTTGTGGTTACTTTTAGATGCAATTAGGACACAAATACAAAATGTAAAGTTCTGATGTGATCAAACGGAGTGTTTTATACAGTTTAATTTCTAGATTGGAACTAGTGTTAGGAAGTTAAACATCTCACAATTCATCTCTAATATCTGTTTTATATTGAGAACATCTCATTAAACAACTGGATCTATTAAAGTTATTACATTTCTTACTTCTGATATTTTTTAGACCCAAAAGCTAATCGCTGAAATAATTGATGGATTGATCGCCAATCAAAAGCGTTAGTTGCAGCACTAAAACCCAAGTGGATCCTGAGGGTCTTAGAGGGTCTAGTGGATCCCGAGGGTCTTAGAGGATCCCGAGGGTCTTAGAGGATCTAGTGGATCCCGAGGGTCTTAGAGGATCCCGAGGGTCTTAGAGGATCTAGTGGATCCCGAGGGTCTTAGAGGATCTAGACTAGGGCTGGGCGCTATGGCCAAAAATTCATATCACGGTATTTTGTAAGATTCTGGCGGTTTCACGGTATTTTTTTCTTCTTCGAGTAAACACATTCATTCATTGACGCCGAAAAGGACCGCCGGCCAACTGAACCGTTGTTCGCCGCTCGCGTGGCTCTTCCGTTCTGTCTCTTCCTGTTTTTTTTTTTTCACCTACATTCCCCTGGGTCCTAAGTCAGTGTTTTAGTAGCTCCGCCCGCCGCGCCCTCAGCGGTGAGCGGTGAACGATATATTCTGCTGCCTGCCGAAGAGCGACAACAGTTGTTACGGCTATGCACCGGTATGACGGTATATGAAAAATTCATACCGTATGGAAATTTGAAACCGGTATACCGGTTGAACCGGTACACCGGTTGAACCGGTACCGGTACCACACAGCCCTAGTCTAGTGGATCCCGAGGGTCTTAGATGGACTCAGGTGGGTCACCATTAGTGGATCAGGTGTCATATATCATAACCTACGGATCACGTGATAAAAGAGATAATAATAATAATAATAATAATAATAATAAAAAAGAGTTTATATTCATAAAGCTGATGAAAAGGGAACAAACCAGCAAAGTGACGACAGTGCTGGAGTAATACGCCAGATCCTCGATGATCTCGGTCCTCCGGTTGGCTCCGATTCGTAGAGATCGACTGTGAACTTCCTCTGGCAGCACGGTAAGGATCTCTATGAGGAAGGGCATCGAGCTGATGTCATTGTTGTACCTGAGGGGGAAAGACATGGACAGGTGAGTCAGAGAGGACGGGTGAGTCAGAGAGGACAACAGCATCCTAATCACAGTTGTAAAAGACATTCTGATTCTCAACGGGAATATTCCTAAATAAAAGGTCAAATAAAATACAAAATAAACTCAATTCACTCCGATACAAACACCTGCAGGTGTAAAGTTACAGGTAAACGTCCAGTTGGTGTAAAGTTACAGGTAAACGTCCCGCTGGTGTAAAGTTACAGGTAAACGTCCAGTTGGTGTAAAGTTACAGGTAAACGTCCCGCTGGTGTAAAGTTACAGGTAAACGTCCCGCTGGTGTAAAGTTACAGGTAAACGTCCAGTTGGTGTAAAGTTACAGGTAAACGTCCAGTTGGTGTAAAGTTACAGGTAAACGTCCAGTTGGTGTAAAGTTACAGGTAAACGTCCAGTTGGTGTAAAGTTACAGGTAAACGTCCCGCTGGTGTAAAGTTACAGGTAAACGTCCCGCTGGTGTAAAGTTACAGGTAAACGTCCCGCTGGTGTAAAGTTACAGGTAAACGTCCCGCTGGTGTAAAGTTACAGGTAAACGTCCCGCTGGTGTAAAGTTACAGGTAAACGTCCCGCTGGTGTAAAGTTACAGGTAAACGTCCAGCTGGTGTAAAGTTACAGGTAAACGTCCCGCTGGTGTAAAGTTACAGGTAAACGTCCCGCTGGTGTAAAGTTACAGGTAAACGTCCAGTTGGTGTAAAGTTACAGGTAAACGTCCCGCTGGTGTAAAGTTACAGGTAAACGTCCCGCTGGTGTAAAGTTACAGGTAAACGTCCAGTTGGTGTAAAGTTACAGGTAAACGTCCCGCTGGTGTAAAGTTACAGGTAAACGTCCAGTTGGTGTAAAGTTACAGGTAAACGTCCAGTTGGTGTAAAGTTACAGGTAAACGTCCCGCTGGTGTAAAGTTACAGGTAAACGTCCAGTTGGTGTAAAGTTACAGGTAAACGTCCAGTTGGTGTAAAGTTACAGGTAAACGTCCAGTTGGTGTAAAGTTACAGGTAAACGTCCCGCTGGTGTAAAGTTACAGGTAAACGTCCAGTTGGTGTAAAGTTACAGGTAAACGTCCAGTTGGTGTAACGTTACAGGTAAACGTCCAGTTGGTGTAAAGTTACAGGTAAACGTCCAGTTGGTGTAAAGTTACAGGTAAACGTCCCGCTGGTGTAAAGTTACAGGTAAACGTCCAGTTGGTGTAAAGTTACAGGTAAACGTCCAGTTGGTGTAAAGTTACAGGTAAACGTCCCGCTGGTGTAAAGTTACAGGTAAACGTCCCGCTGGTGTAAAGTTACAGGTAAACGTCCCGCTGGTGTAAAGTTACAGGTAAACGTCCCGCTGGTGTAAAGTTACAGGTAAACGTCCCGCTGGTGTAAAGTTACAGGTAAACGTCCAGCTGGTGTAAAGTTACAGGTAAACGTCCCGCTGGTGTAAAGTTACAGGTAAACGTCCCGCTGGTGTAAAGTTACAGGTAAACGTCCCGCTGGTGTAAAGTTACGGTAAACGTCCCGCTGGTGTAAAGTTACAGGTAAACGTCCCGCTGGTGTAAAGTTACAGGTAAACGTCCAGTTGGTGTAAAGTTACAGGTAAACGTCCCGCTGGTGTAAAGTTACAGGTAAACGTCCAGCTGGTGTAAAGTTACAGGTAAACGTCCCGCTGGTGTAAAGTTACAGGTAAACGTCCAGCTGGTGTAAAGTTACAGGTAAACGTCCCGCTGGTGTAAAGTTACAGGTAAACGTCCCGCTGGTGTAAAGTTACAGGTAAACGTCCCGCTGGTGTAAAGTTACAGGTAAACGTCCGCTGGTGTAAAGTTACAGGTACCAAACCCGTAAAGTTACAGGTAAACGTCCCGCTGGTGTAAAGTTACAGGTAAACCCAACAGGTAAACGTCCAAACGTCCCGCTGGTGTAAAGTTACAGGTAAACGTCCAGTTGGTGTAAAGTTACAGGTAAACGTCCCGCTGGTGTAAAGTTACAGGTAAACGTCCAGTTGTTACAGGTAAACGTCCGTGGTGTAAAGTTACAGGTAAACGTCCAGTTGGTGTAAAGTTACAGGTAAACGTCCAGTTGGTGTAAAGTTACAGGTAAACGTCCAGTTGGTGTAAAGTTACAGGTAAACGTCCCGCTGGTGTAAAGTTACAGGTAAACGTCCCGTGGTGTAAATTACAGGAAACGTCCCGCTGGTGTAAATTACAGGTAACGTCCCGCTGGTGTAAAGTTACAGGTAAACGTCCCGCTGGTGTAAAGTTACAGGTAAACGTCCAGGTGCTTTAAAAACCCCACTGCAGGTGTGAAAGACATCTATGACCATTCAAGATATTTTATCTGTAAAACGTTCTGTATACAATGAATTGAACATTTGAGGGAGTGTTTTGGGAACCAAAGATGGAACATATTTATTGATCTGTTGGCCATATTTGTAGTTTCAATACGGTCAACATGTCCTTTGTTTAGAAGGTTTCAGCTGTGTGGTAGTGGGATTTCTTACTTTTCTATGAGCGTGTGAACACATCCTTTCCACGAGGCCATCTGAAGAGCGAGATCTGCGATGGCTAAAGCCAGCTGAGGAAAAAGAGATTAAGAAAAACAAGATCAGTAAAGTGATTGAAGAGAATAAACTAAAGAACACTTTAATTTCCTGGATAAATACAGCCAGACTTCCTCTTCGGTTTGATGAAGCTTAGTTATCTCAACTTTAAAGGCTTCCTTCTTGTTTTGATTCTGTTACAAGAGTCCGGAGTTCCTCCACACTTTGGAAACCAAAAGCTGATGCAACCTATGTGTCAAGCAAGTTAGAAATACTTCCAGCTACTAGAGCTGGGCAACCATCCAATACGTTAATTTATGTCTTTCTATCGAACCATATCGTAATAAAATCAGATCGAGATATTGTGATACACAATTACGTTGTTTAAATTGATAAGAATTGATAAGAATGCTTAAAAGAAAGAAAACCCCAGTATAGTTAAATGAAACTATTGTCTTAATCTGATTACTCTGTATTTTGTGTTTTCATGGGAACATCATCAGTGAAGAACTGGAATATTTATTCATTTTTATCTCTATAATTTCACACATGTTGCACTAAGGTTATTAATTCAAAAACACTCAGTACTTTTCATTTGTCAGCTATTTAATTAATAAAAGGAGTATACAACAATAGGTTTTTCCATGTGGTTAAATATTGAGATATGAAATATATCATGTCCCATCAATGCACATTACTAACTCTACTTCTTCTCCAAGGGTTTTGTGCTTTCTCTCCTCACAGGTTTACATGGATCGTAGTTTTATCTGGACCCTGGTCGGCATCGAATGTGTTGCAACTTCATCATGCTACTACTCTCATTATGTCATATGCATTGAATGTGTTGTAACTTCATCATGCTACTACTCTCATTATATGAATCATTATGTCATATGCATTGAATGTGTTATAACTGTTATGTTGTTCATTCTGTACACATGACATCTGTTGTACTGCTGTTCATCCTGATAGAGGATCCTCCTCTGTTGCTCTCCTGGAGATGTCTTCTGTTTTTCTCCCCTTAAAGGGTTTTTGGGGGGAGTTTTTCCTGTTGTGATGTGAGGGTCAAAGGTCAGAGGATGTCGTATGTGTACAGATTGTAAAATCCTCTGAGGAGAATTTGTGAGTTTGGGCTATACAAAATAAATTTAATTGAATTATGATAGATTTTGGCCATATCGCCCAGCCGTAATCTTCACGATTTACAGTTTACAGTCTTCAGGCGAGTTCATGAAGTTCTAAATAAAGAACTCTGTATGAGGTTTACTTTACTTTAATTTAGTTTAGCTTTAAGGCTGTCTGCTTTGTGTGAAGTTTAGTTTAGTTTAGCTTTAAGGCTGTCTGCTTTGTGTGAAGTTTAGTTTAGTTTAGCTTTAAGGCTGTCTGCTTTGTGTGAAGTTTAGTTTAGTTTAGCTTTAAGGCTGTCTCCTTCGGATCTAACAACCAGAGTGAATCTGTGGAGGAGGGGCTAACTCTGAATGTTGTGCTTACAAACTAGAACAAATCCTGCCCATTGTGTTTTTAAACGTTCATGTTCTGGGTTATAGGTTGTTTGGTTTCTGCAGTATTTTACGGTATTTCAGAGAACTACGGCTGCAGCTATCGATTATTGTATAAATCAAGTATTCTACTTAATATTATTCCAACTTTAACAACGAAATGGCTTCAAAAAACTGTTTTTGTTGTTCATTGTTATTGCTTAAAGTGGAAGTTAAACGGCTCATAATTCATCTCTAATATCTATTTTATAGTCATGTGAAAACATCTTCAAACAACTGGATTTATTAAAGTTTCCCAACAAAAACTAAATTTTACAAGATTACATTTGAACACATCATGATCATGTTATAATTTGAAGAGTACGGCGTTAGCGACACGTGCTGAGGTTCGCGATACGTGCTACAGTTAGCGACGCGTGCTGAGGTTCGCGATACGTGCTACAGTTAGCGACGCGTGCTGAGGTTAGCGATACGTGCTACAGTTCGTGACGCGTGCTGAGGTTTGCGACGCGTGCTGAGGTTCGCGACACGTGTGGAGGTTCGCGACACGTGTGGAGGTTAGCGACACGTGTGGAGGTTAGCTACACGCGTGGAGGTTAGCGATATGTGCGGAGGTTTGCGACGCGTGCGGAGGTTCGCGACGCGTGCGGAGGTTCGCGACACGAGTGGAGGTTCGCAACGCGTGCTGAGGTTAGCGACACGTGCTACAGTTAGCGACGCGTGCGGAGGTTCGCGACGCGTGCTGAGGTTAGCGACACGTGCTACAGTTAGCGACGCGTGCTGAGGTTCGCGATACGTGCTACAGTTAGCGACGCGTGCTACGGTTAGCGACGCGTGCTGAGTTTGCGACACGTGCGGAGGTTAGCGATACGTGCTACAATTCGCGACGCGTGCTACAGTTCGCGACACGTGCTGAGGTTCGCGACGCGTGCTGAGGTTAGCGACACGTGCTACAGTTAGCGACGCGTGCGGAGGTTCGCGACGCGTGCTGAGGTTAGCGACACGTGCTACAGTTAGCGACGCGTGCTGAGGTTAGCGACACGTGCTACAGTTAGCGACACGTGCTACAGTTAGCGACGCGTGCGGACGTTCGCGACGCGTGCTGAGGTTAGCGACGCGTGCTGAGGTTAGCGACACGTGCTGAGGTTAGCGACACGTGCTACAATTAGCGATGCATGCGGAGGTTCGCGACGCGTGCTGAGGTTCGCGACATGTGCGGAGGTTCGCGTCGCGCGCTGAGGTTAGCGATACGTGCTACAGTTAGCGACACGTGCGGAGGTTAGCGATACGTGGTACAGTTAGCGATACGTGGTACAGTTAGCGACGCGTGCTACAGTTCGCGACGTGCGCTGAGGTTCGTGACGTGCGCTACGGTTAGCGACATGCGCTACGATTAGCAACATGTGCTACGGTTAGTACAAGTCCGTCCCCAGCAGGAAGTTGTCCGTCTTTAACACTTGAACTAATAAAAGAAAACCAACGGACCCTGAAGGTCACACTGACACCTGAGTACCGTCACAGCCCTGTCTGCAGGTGAGACGCGTTACCTGTGTGACGATGATGGGCGACAGGTCTTTGAGGTTCTGGATGTGGGTCAGTAGCGATTCTCGCAGTGCATTGTGGGTCTCAGGTGGAAGCTCGTAGAAAGATGTCTGGATCTTCATCTTCATCGTCTGAGCAGCAAAATAGCACGACTCAACGTCCTGTTTGAGCTGCAGAAGCTGATCTGAGATCTCCCACGCATACATCTGTAGGACAGGAAGTGATGTCATTACACAGCAAACCTTTTTATTATTATTATCATTTATTCCTATTATTTCATTTCTCTGCATCATATTTCGCAGCAGGTTGACCAGGTAGATGTACACATCTTCCTTAAAACATTATATGATACTAATATTCTAAATAATAATAATAATAATAATAATAATAATCTTTGCTTCTTCTCTATAAAATTACCTTGTAGCTTTGTTAAGAAAAGGGCTGCATAAATAAAGTTTGTATTATTTTATTATTAGCTCACAGGAGAGTTTGTAAGATGAAAAGTATGACTTATCATTGTGGCCCCTCTAGGGGTCCAGCCCCTCAGGTTGGGAACCACATCATATGATTGGTGTTCTTCTTCTGTGGTTTCATGTCGTTATCGGCTGGTAGAACACAACACCCTGCTGATCGCAGACTCCAGACCTGGTCAGACCACCAGGACTCTTTATCTGTGTGTTTCTAAATATCTGGTGAGTCCAACAGGTCTACAAGGAGTCCTGGTCTGAAGGTCTTTACACAGAACCTCTGCCTGACTGAAGACCTGAAGGACTCTGGTCTACTGGTCCACAGTCCTTCATATTCAAGTGGCACACAATCTGCTCTCATTCAAAAACCAGCAGCAAAAGATTAAAACTATATGATCTAGGACTTCCTGCCGAACCAGATCTTTACGAACCAGAACCAGTTACCTGTGCGAGGGGGGGGGTTCACCTGTGTGAGGAGGGGGGGGGCACCTGTGTGAGGGGGGGGGGTCACCTGTGCGAGGAGGGGAGGGGGGGTTCACCTGTGTGAGGAGGGGGGAAGTCACCTGTGTGAGAGGGGGTTCACCTGTGTGAGGGGGTGGGGGGAGTCACCTGTGTGAGGAGGGGTTCACCTGTGTGAGGGGAGTCACCTGTGTAAAGAGGGGAGTCACCTGTGTGAGGGGGAGTCACCTGTGTAAGGAGGGGAGTCACCTGTGTGAGGAGGGGTTCACCTGTGTGAGGGGGGGGGTCACCTGTGTAAGGAGGGGAGTCACCTGTGTGAGGAGGGGTTCACCTGTGTAAGGAGGGGAGTCACCTGTGTGAGGAGGGGGTTCACCTGTGTGAGGGGGGGGGGAGTCACCTGTGTGAGGAGGGGTTCACCTGTGTGAGGGGGGAGTCACCTGTGTAAGGAGGGGAGTCACCTGTGTGAGGGGGGGAGTCACCTGTGTGAGGAGGGGTTCACCTGTGTGAGGGGGGGAGTCACCTGTGTAAAGAGGGGAGTCACCTGTGTGAGGGGGGGAGTCACCTGTGTAAGGAGGGGAGTCACCTGTGTGAGGAGGGGGTTCACCTGTGGTGGGGGGGGGAGTCACCTGTGTAAGGAGGGGAGTCACCTGTGTGAGGAGGGGTTCACCTGTGTGAGGGGGGGGGGGTCACCTGTGTAAGGAGGGGAGTCACCTGTGTGAGGAGGGGTTCACCTGTGTAAGGAGGGGAGTCACCTGTGTGAGGAGGGGGTTCACCTGTGTGTGTGGGGGGCGGGGGGGAGTCACCTGTGTAAGGAGGGGAGTCACCTGTGTGAGGAGGGGTTCACCTGTGTGAGGGGGGGAGTCACCTGTGTGAGGAGGGGGTTCACCTGTGTGAGGGTTGGGGGAGTCACCTGTGTGAGGAGGGGGGGGGGGGTTCACCTGTGTGAGGAGGGGTTGGGGGGTGGGAGGGGAGTCACCTGTGCAGGTACAACACAGACTGACGCAGCATTTCTATCAGATCTTACAAACATCCAGTCTCCAGGAGGACTCTATAACAGTCTGTTAGTCACATGAGGACCAGAACCTGCTGGACCAGAACCTCCTGAACCAGATCCTGCTGGACTAGAACCTCCTGAACCAGATGCTGCTGGACCAGAACCACCTGAACCAGATGCTGCTGGACCAGAACCTCCTGAACCAGAACCTGCTGAACCAGATCCTGCTGGACTAGAACCTCCTGAATCAGATGCTGCTGGACCAGAACCTCCTGAACCAGATGCTGCTGGACCAGAACCTCCTGAACCAGAACCTCCTGAACCAGAACCTGCTGGACTAGAACCTCCTGAACCAGAACCTGCTGGACTAGAACCTGCTGGACCAGAACCTCCTGAACCAGATCCTGCTGGACTAGAACCTCCTGAACCAGAACCTCCTAAACCAGATCCGGCTGGACCAGAACCTGTTGGACTAGAACCTCCTGAACCAGAACCACCAGACTGACTAAAATGAGCTCAGAAACAGAAGTCCGGGTCCGGGTCTCAGCCACGCCCTGATGCGGTCTCGTCTGAAACACTTCCTGAACAAACAGCTGATTGTTATTCTGCCCTGAACCCTAAAACCTGGACCCACGTGACGAGGCTCCCCGTGAATCACCACACTCACACCTGCAGCACCTCAGGTGAGAGGTTCTGCTGCAGGTGAGGAACACGTGACCTGCTGGAACAGTCCGAGGCTCCCCTGCCAGGTGACTTCCGGAGAGACATCCATCTCTAACTCACCTGTTTGTCTCCTCTGAGCAGCAGGAGACCAAAGTTTAGTGACACGAGCTAACATGCTAACAGAGCTAGCTGGGCCTGTGAGCTCCTCAGAGACCGGAACCCGAACCCGAACCCTCCGGAACCAGGTTTTAAACACGAATGAAGACCAGTCATGGTGACGTCACTAACTCACGACGGGCAGCTCGTGCAGGACCTCGTTTGGCTCTCTATTCGTGTTGTGATCCATTCATTTAGCTAGCTTAGCTTAGCTATGATGCTAACGGGACCTGCGCTCCTCTGAGACTGCGCAGTTCGGCTCACCTGTCCGTTACGGACCAGGTAGCTGAGGAAAACCCGGTCCAACCGGCCCCCGTCCAGTCCCCCTCAGAACTCCCGGCCCCCGATACCCCGCTCCGGTCCCCCGGCCTCTCCCATTTTCTTACCGATCTCTGGAGCTCCCCGAGCCACACGGAGGCTCGCTCCTTCCCGGCCGGGTCCGGGTCGTGGTACAGGGCCTGGACCGCCTGGTAGACCAGGGCCAGGTTCGGTTTGCCCCCCTCCATGAGTCACGTCACAAGCAGGGATGAGATAAGGCAGAAAGTTAACTAGCACGGCGGATCTCAGAGTCCTACACGGTCTGTGTGTCGACCGCCATCTCGCACAGGCTTCCCGCGTGCAACCGCGATCACGGCCCGGCAGGAAACACAGGCTCCAACATCAGTTCCGCTCTGTGATGACGGGGGCACTTAATACGGGACTCTTTCAGAGGAGACACCGTTTATCTGTTGGTTTACATGATTAAACTTATTATTAAAGTTATTATTTAACTAGTATTTAGCTTATTATTAAAGTTATTATTTAACTTATTACATGTATTATTTAATGATTATTAAAGTTCTTATTTAACTATTATTTAACTTATTACATTTATTATGTAACTATTATTAAACTTATTATTTAATTTATTATTTAACTATGATTAAACTTATTATTTAACTTATTATCTAACTTTATTTAACTTATTATTAAACTTATTATTAAACTTATTTAACCAGGTCCTTCACAGGGACCAGGTTCAGGGATCAGGTCCTTCACAGAGACCAGGTCCGGAGACCAGGTCCTTCAGAGAGAAATCTGAGGGGCAACCTGAGAATAAAAATACATTTCTGTGAAACCCAATAAACTTGATGTTTCAATTCAATTCAATTTATTTTTGTATAGCCCAAAATCACAAATTACAAATTTGTCTCAGAGGACTTTACAATCTGTACACAACGACATCCTCTGTCCCAGAACCTCATCGACTCAGGAAAAACTCCCCCAAAAAAAACCCTTTCAACAGGGAGAAAAATGGAAGAAACCTTCAGGAGAGCAGCAGAGGAGGATCCCTCTCCCAGAATGGACAGAGTAAAATAGATGTCATGTGATCAGAATGAACAGCATAACAGAGTTACAACACGTTCAATTCACATGACAGAAATGATTCATGTAATAGTAGCAGTAGGTGACGGGGAGGACCACAGCAGGACCAGGACCAGGGTCCAGATTTAACCACGATCCACAGAAACCTGCGAGGCGAGAAGACACAAAGACCTCAGGGATGGAGCAGAGTTAGTAATGTGCATTTATGGTGCATGAATTCATACAGAAGGTAAAATAGAAAAGAATGTGCGTCAGCAGGTCCACGGAAGGAACCAGGAGCCAGGAACCAGGAGCCAGGAACCAGGAGGCAGGAGGCAGGACCAGGGTCCAGATGCAACCACGATTCGTGGAAACCTGCGAGGCGAGAAAGCACAAAGACTCCGGGGGAAGAAGTAGAGTTAGTAATGTGCATTTATAGAACATGAATTCATACAGAAGGAGAGAGAGAAAAGGATAGAGGAGCTCAGTGTATCCTAAGTTGTCCCCCAGCAGTCTAGGCCTATAGCAGCATATCAAGGGGCTGGAAAGAATGGACCAGGGCAAACCTGAGCCAGCCCCTAACTATAAACCTGAACCAGCCCCTAACTATAAACCTGAGCCAGCCCTAACTATAAACCTGACCCAGCCCTAACTATAAACCTGAACCAGCCCTGACTATAAACCTGAGCCAGCCCTAACTATGAACCTGAGCCAGCCCTAACTATAAGCGCTATCAAAGAGGAAAGTCTTAAGTCTACTCTTAAATGTGGTCACTGTGTCTGCCCCCCGGACTGAAAGTGGAAGCTGGTTCCATAGAAGAGGAGCTTGATAACTGTAGGCTCTGGCTCCCATCCTACTTTTTAAGACTCTAGGAACCACAAGCAGCCCTGCATTCAGTGAGCGCAGCTCTCTAATGGGGTAATATGGTACTATGAGCTCTCTAGTGGGGTAATATGGTACTATGAGCTCTCTAGTGGGGTAATATGGTACTATGAGCTCTCTAGTGGGGTAATATGGTACTATGAGCTCTGTAGTGGGGTAATATGGTACTATGAGATCCTTAAGATATGACGGTGCCCCACCAATTAAGGCTTTGTAGGTGAGGAGAAGGATTTTAAATTCGACTCTGGATTTTACAGGGAGCCAGTGAAGAGAAGCTAATACAGGAGTAATATGATCTCTTCTCTTAGTTGTTGTTAGTACACGAGCTGCAGCATTCTGGATCAACTGGAGAGATTTAAGAGACTTATTAGAGCAGCCTGATAATAAGGAGTTACAGTAGTCCAGTCTAGAAGTAACAAATGCATTAACTCATGTTTCTGCATCTCTTTGAGACAGGATGTGTCTGATTATTTAAATGTTACGGAGGTGGAAGAAGGCGTGAGATTAGTTTTACGTGAGAGTTAAAGGACAAGTCCTGATCAAAGACAACTCAGAGATTCTTTACGGTGATGCTGGATGCCAGGGCAATGTCATCTAGAGAAACTATATCATTAGATAGTTGATTCCGGAGGTGTTCTGGGCCTAGTAAAATAACTTCAGTTTTGTCTGAGTTTAACATCAGGAAGTTGCAGGTCATCCATGTTTTTATATCTTTAAGATGCTTGAAGTTTAGCAAGCTGGTTGCTTTTGTCTGGCTTGATCGATATATATAATTGAGTATCATCAGCATAACAATGAAAGTCTATGGAGTGTCTTCTGATAATATTACCCAAAGGAAGCATATATAAGGTGAATAAGATTGGTCCAAGCACAGAACCTTGTGGAACTCCGTGACTGACGTTGGTGGTAATCGAGGTTTCATCGTTTACATATACAAATTGAGATCGATCTGATAAATAGGACTTAAAACAGCTTAGTGCGGTGCCTTTAATGACAATCAAATGTTCTAATCTCTGTAATAGATGTGATGGTCAATGGTGTCGAATGCAGCACTAAGGTCTAACAAGACCAGAACAGAGACAAGTCCTTTATCTGATGCAATTAGAAGGTCATTAGTCATTTTCACCAGTGCTGTCTCTGTGCTGTGGTGTTTTCTAAATCCTGACTGAAAATCCTCGAATAAACTATTGTTATGTAGAAAGTCACATAACTGATTTGCAACTACTTTCTCAAGGATCTTAGAGAGGAAGGGAAGGTTAGAGATCTATAGTTAGCCAACACCTCTGGATCAAGAGTGGGCTTCTTGAGAAGAGGCTTAATCACAGCTACTTTAAAAGACTGTGGTACATGGCCTGTTAGTAAAGACAGATTGATAATATCTAGTAGAGGTACTAACTAAAGGTAATACTATGAAGGACTGTGGTACATGGCCTGTTAGTAAAGACAGATTGATAATATCTAGTAGAGGTACTAACTAAAGGTAATACTTTAAAAGACTGTGGTACATGGCCTGTTAGTAAAGACAGATTGATAATATCTAGGAGAGGTACTAACTAAAGGTAATACTTTAAAAGACTGTGGTACATGGCCTGTTAGTAAAGACAGATTGATAATATCTAGTAGAGGTACTAACTAAAGGTAATACTATGAAGGACTGTGGTACATTGCCTGTTAGTAAAGACAGATTGATAATATCTAGTAGAGGTACTAACTAAAGGTAATACTATGAAGGACTGTGGTACATTGCCTGTTAGTAAAGACAGATTGATAATATCCAGCAGACAGGTGCCAATCAAAGGTAAAACTTCTTTAAGCAGCCTCGTCGGGACGGGGTCCAAGAGACAGGTAGAAGATTTAGAAGAGGAAATTGTTAAAGACCATTTTTTAAAGTCGATGAGAGAGAAGCCGTCCAAACATATATCAGGTTTATAGCTGCCTCCAAGGATAGATCGGTACTGGTTGAGGGCAAGAGATTATTAATCTTGTCTCTAATAGTTAGAATCTTATCATTGAAGAAGCTCATGAAGTCATTACTACTGAGGTCTATAGGAATACACGGCTCAACAGAGCTGTGACTCTGTGTCAGCCTGGCTACAGAGCTGAAGAGAAACCTGGGGTTGTTCTTATTTTTCTCTATTATTGATGAGTAATAGGCTGCTCTGGCATTACGGAGGGCCTTCTTATATGTTTTAAGACTATCTCGCCAAACTAACCCAGATTCTTCTAAATTGATGGAACGCCATATCCTTTCAAGCTTTCGCAATGTTTGTTTTATTTTGCGGGTTTGAGGGTTATACCATGGAGCGAACCTCCTGTTTTATTATCTTCTTTTTTAGAGGAGCTATAGAGTCTAGTGTCAGTCTCAGTGAGCCTGTAGCACTATCGACGAGATGATCAATCTGGGACGGACTAAAGTTAGTACAGGAGTCCTCTGTTATATTGAAGACAGACTAAAGTTAGTACAGGAGTCCTCTGTTATATTGAGACATGGTATTGAATTAAATACAGATGGAATCGCTTCTTTAAATGTAGCTACAGCTGTCAGATAGACATCTGGTGTAAAAACTTTTGCCTAACGGTGTACACTCTGGTAGTATCAACTCGAAAGTTATGAGGTAATGGTCTGATAAAAGGGTTCTGTGGAAAAACTATTAGATGTTCTATTTTAATTCCATATGCAAGAATAAGGTGGAGGGTGTGGTTAAAACAGTGAGTGGGTTTCTGTACACTCTGACAGAAGCCGATTGAATCTAATAATGAGATAAACGCAGTACTAAGGCTATCATTATCGACATCCACGTGAATATTAAAGTCACCTACAATAATTACTTTATCTGTTTTAAGAACTAAACTTGATAAAAACTCTGAAAAATCAGATAGAAATTCAGAATACGGACCAGGGGCCCGGTACACTATAACAAATAGAATTGGCTGTATTGTTTTCCAGGTTGGATGTGAAAGACTAAGAACAAGGCTCTAATGGAAGTGCAGAGAAGGGTGTAAGACTACAACTCTGCTTCTGCTTCCTGGTCTGAACTCTGGGTTGTCATGGATTAGGTCCCCAAACAAAGTTGGTCAGATTTGCAGAAATGAGATCCGCTCCATCCAACGTGGGATGAATGCCGTCTCTCCTAATCAGATCAGGTTTCCCCAGAAAGTCTCCCAATTATCAACGAAGCCCACATTGTTTGCTGGACACCACCTCGACAACCAGCGGTTGAATGATGACATGCGGCTATACATCTCATCATTCACCAAATTTGGGAGAGGGCCAGAGAAAACTACGGTGTCCGACATTGTTTTGGCGTATGAACACACCGATGCCACATTAACTTTAGTGACCTCCGAGTGTCGGATTCGGGAGTCATTACCACCGACGTGTATTACAATCTTACTGTATTTACGTTTATCCTTAGCCAGCAGTTTTAAATAGGACTCAACGTCGCCCGCTCTGGCCCCCGGAATGCATGTGACTGTGACCCCTGGCTTCGCTATCTTCATGTTTCTGACTATGGAGCTACCTATAACCAGAGTCGGTTCCTCAGCGGGTGTCTCACCGAGTGGGGAGAACCGGTTAGAAACGTGAAGAGGTTGGTGGTGCACCGTGTGCTTCTGCTTTGACTTCTGCTTCCTTCGCTCAGTTACCCAGCCACCCGGCTGCTCGGGGGCTGCCGGGGAACAGCTAGCTGAAGCTACGGCTGGTTGGCCCGCACCGACTATGGGAGTGGGCAGGCTAACTACTGTAGCTAACTACTGTTGCTAACGACTGAGCTTCCATGGTGCGGAGCCGTGCCTCTAACTCACTGAGCCTCGCCTCCACCCTAGCAAACAAACTACACTTATTACATGTATCATTATCATTAAGGGAGGCAGAGGACTGGCTAAGCATGTGACACACTGAGCAAGGGGGAGAAGGAGAGGGAGAGAGGGAAGCCATCGCTAGCTGCTAATTTAGAGTACGGTGGCTACCGTTAGAGAAACCAAACAAAGTGTAAATAGAACTGTAGGATTAAGCGAGAAGCCGCTACAAGAAGGTGATATTAGTGTTTAAGATGTACAGCAGGTAATTTAGCCGCTTGTACTAAAGAATATCACACAATATCACACAATTAACTCGGTTTAGCTGGAGCTGTGAAAGTAAGCTATCGGACAACAGACACGCTGGCAACCGGAAGTGAGGCAATACGCTTACCGTACTACGTCAGAGATCACGTCACGTCACGTTTCATGACTCGTCTCCATTTCCTCCTCCTTCCTGTGTAAGACGTCATCACTTCAGATGAATACAAAGTGATACGTGGTACTTATATCTCGCTATCTTTACCAAAAACTAAAAAGTGACCTTGTAAATAGAGTCAAAGTTCAGGAGCTACTCCTGCATTAATGAGGAACGAGTGCAGTCTCCCTTTGGAGAGATGGCTGGTTGTAACGTTGTTGGTTTTAATCTGGTTCGTAACGTTGTTGGTTGTAACGTTGTTGGTTGTAACGTTGTTGGTTGTAACGTTGTTGGTTGTAACGTTATTGGTTGTAACGTTGTTGGTGTTGTTGGTTGTAACGTTGTTGGTTGTAACGTTGGTTGTAACGTTATTGGTTGTAACGTTGTTGGTGTTGTTGGTTGTAACGTTGTTGGTTGTAACGTTGTTGGTTGAAACGTTGTTGGTTGAAACGTTGGTTGAAACGTTGTTGGTAACGTTGTTGATTGTAACGTTGTTGGTTGTAACGTTGTTGGTTGTAACGTTGTTGGTTGTAACGTTGTTGGTTGAAACATTGATTGTAACGTTGTTGGTTGAAACGTTGATTGTAACGTTGTTGGTTGTAACGTTGTTGGTTGAAACGTTGTTGGTAACGTTGTTGGTTGTAACGTTGTTGGTTGTAACGTTGTTGGTTGAAACGTTGTTGGTTGAAACGTTGTTGGTTGTAACGTTGTTGGTTGTAACGTTGTTGATTGTAACGTTGGTTGTAACGTTGTTGGTTGAAACGTTGTTGGTTGAAACATTGGTTGTAACGTTGTTGGTTGTAACGTTGTTGGTTGTAACGTTGTTGGTAACGTTGTTGGTTGTAACGTTGTTGGTTGTAACGTTGTTGGTTGTAACGTTATTGGTTCTAACGTTGTTATTTGAAACGTTGGTTGTAACGTTGTTGGTTGTAACGTTGTTGGTTGAAACGTTGGTAACGTTGTTGATTGTAACGTTATTAGTTGTAACATTGTTATTTGAAACGTTGTTGGTTGTAACGTTGTTGGTTGTAACGTTGATTGTAACGTTGTTGGTAACGTTGTAATGTTGTTGGTTGTAATGTTGTTGGTAACATTGTTGATTGTAACGTTGTTGATTGTAACGTTGTTGATTGTAACATTGTTGGTTGTAACGGTTGTAACGTTGTTGGTAACGTTGATTGTAACGTTGTTGGTTGTAACGTTGTTTGTTGAAACGTTGTTGGTAACGTTGTTGGTTGTAACGTTGTTGGTTGTAATGTTGTTTGTTGAAACGTTGTTGGTAACGTTGTTGGTTGTAACGTTGTTGGTTGTAACGTTGGTTGAAACGTTGTTGGTTGTAACGTTGTTGGTTGTAACGTTGTTGGTTGTAACGTTGTTGGTTGAAACGTTGTTGGTTGAAACGTTGGTTGAAACGTTGTTGGTAACGTTGTTGATTGTAACGTTGTTGGTTGTAACGTTGTTGGTTGAAACATTGATTGTAACGTTGTTGGTTGAAACGTTGATTGTAACGTTGTTGGTTGTAACGTTGTTGGTTGTAACGTTGTTGGTTGAAACGTTGATTGTAACGTTGTTGGTTGTAACGTTGTTGGTTGAAACATTGATTGTAACGTTGTTGGTTGAAACGTTGTTGGTAACGTTGTTGGTTGTAACGTTGTAACGTTGTTGGTTGAAACGTTGTTGGTTGTAACGTTGTTGGTTGAAACATTGATTGTAACGTTGTTGGTTGAAACGTTGATTGTAACGTTGTTGGTTGTAACGTTGTTGGTTGTAACGTTGTTGGTTGAAACGTTGATTGTAACGTTGTTGGTTGTAACGTTGTTGGTTGAAACATTGATTGTAACGTTGTTGGTTGAAACGTTGTTGGTAACGTTGTTGGTTGTAACGTTGTTGGTTGAAACGTTGTTGGTTGTAACGTTGTTGGTTGTAACGTTGTTGGTTGTAACGTTGTTGATTGTAACGTTGTTGGTTGTAACGTTGATATATCAAGTCAAGGAGCCGCTGAAGAACAGCTGAGTACGACATGCTGGACTCTGAAGCTCCGCCTCCTCCGCTACAGAGAGCTATGGCTTCATTCAAAGTTTATTCATTTTGAACATTTAATGTCCATATTGCACCAAATATGACAAAGCTCTGGAGATGTCTGGACACCCAAACAGATTATTAAATCTGTAAACAGAATGTATTAAAAAAATATCTTTATCTTCCAGGAATAAACTCCTGAATAAAACAATCAAAAAATTAAAAACGTTATTGCATTTAAATAATCATAATCTTATAAATAATCTTGCACTCTAACCCTATTCAAAACATTACAGGATTAAATCAGTTTTCTTATTAAAAATCTCACAACTTCATGTAAATATGTGATACATGTTTATGTAAATATGTGATACATGTTTATGTAAATATGTGATACATGTTCATCATGTAAATATGTGATACATGTTTATGTAAATATGTGATACATGTTCATCATGTAAATATGTGATACATGTTTATGTAAATATGTGATACATGTTCATCATGTAAATATGTGATACATGTTCATCATGTAAATATGTGATACATGTTTATGTAAATATGTGATACATGTTCATCATGTAAATATGTGATACATGTTTATCATGTAAATATGTGATACATGTTCATCATGTAAATATGTGATACATGTTTATGTAAATATGTGATACATGTTCATCATGTAAATATGTGATATATAATCATCATGTAAATATGTGATATATAATCATGTAAATATGTGATACATGTTCATCATGTAAATATGTGATATATAATCATCATGTAAATATGTGATATATAATCATGTAAATATGTGATACATGTTCATCATGTAAATATGTGATACATGTTCATCATGTAAATATGTGATACATGTTCATCATGTAGATATCTGACACATGTTTATGTAAATATCTGATACATGTTTATGTAAATATCTGATACATGTTTATGTAAATATCTGATACATGTTCATCATGTAGATATCCGACATGTTTATGTAAATATCTGATACATGTTTATGTAAATATCTGACACATGTTTATGTAAATATCTGATACATGTTCATGTGAATATCTGATACATGTTTATGTAAATATCTGATACATGTTCATGTACATAAATATCTGATACATGTTCATGTAAATATGTGATACATCTTTATGTAAATATGATACATGTAAATATGTGATACATGTTTATCATGTAAATATCTGATACGTGTTTATCATGTAAATATCTGATACATGTTCATCATGTAAATATGTGATACATGTTTATCATGTAAATATGTGATACATGTTTATCATGTAAATATGTGATAGATGTTTATCATGTAAATATCTGACACATGTTTATGTAAATATGTGATACATGTTTATGTAAATATGTGATACATGTTTATGTAAATATGTGATATATAATCATGTAAATATGTGATACATGTTCATCATGTAAATATGTAATATATAATCATCATGTAAATATGTGATACATGTTCATCATGTAGATATGTGATACATGTTCATCATGTAAATATGTGATACATGTTCATCATGTAAATATGTGATATATTTACATGTTCATCATGTAAATATGTGATACATGTTCATCATGTAGATATGTGATACATGTTCATCATGTAAATACGTGATACATGTTCATCATGTAAATATGTGATATATTTACATGTTCATCATGTAAATATGTGATACATGTTCATCATGTAAATATCTGATACATGTTCATCATGTAAATATCTGATACATGTTCATCATGTAAATATGTGATACATGTTCATCATGTAAATATCTGATACATGTTCATCATGTAAATATCTGATACATGTTCATGTAAATATCTGATACATGTTTATGTAAATATCTGATACATGTTCATCATGTAGATATCCGACATGTTTATGTAAATATCTGATACATGTTTATGTAAATATCTGACACATGTTTATGTAAATATCTGATACATGTTCATGTGAATATCTGATACATGTTTATGTAAATATCTGACATGTTTATGTAAATATGTGATACATGTTCATGTACATAAATATCTGATACATGTTCATGTAAATATGTGATACATGTTTATGTAAATGATACATGTAAATATGTGATACATGTTTATCATGTAAATATCTGATACGTGTTTATCATGTAAATATGTGATACATGTTTATCATGTAAATATGTGATACATGTTTATCATGTAAATATGTGATAGATGTTCATCATGTAAATATGTGATACATGTTCATCATGTAAATATGTGATACATGTTTATCATGTAAATATGTGATACATGTTTATCATGTAAATATGTGACAGATGTTTATCATGTAAATATCTGACACATGTTTATGTAAATATCTGATACATGTTTATGTAAATATCTGACATGTTTATGTAAATATCTGATACATGTTCATCATGTAGATATCCGACATGTTTATGTAAATATCTGATACATGTTCATATGAATATCTGATACATGTTTATGTAAATATCTGATACATGTTCATGTAAATATGTGATACATGTTCATCATGTAAATATGTGATACATGTTTATCATGTAAATATGTGGTAGATGTTTATCATGTAAATATCTGACACATGTTTATGTAAATATCTGATACATGTTCATGTACATAAATATCTGATACATGTTCATGTAAATATGTGATACATGTTCATCATGTAAATATGTGATACATGTTTATCATGTAAATATGTGGTAGATGTTTATCATGTAAATATCTGACACATGTTTATGTAAATATCTGATACATGTTCATCATGTAAATATGTGATACATGTTTATGTAAATATGTGATACATGTTCATCATGTAAATATCTGATACATGTTCATCATGTAGATATCCGACACATGTTTATTTAAATATCTGATACATGTTTATGTAAATATCTGACACATGTTTATGTAAATATCTGATACATGTTTATGTAAATATCTGACACATGTTTATGTAAATATCTGATACATGTTTATGTAAATATCTGATACATGTTCATGTAAATATGATACATGTTCATCATGTAAATATGTGATACATGTTTATCATGTAAATATGTGATACATGTTCATCATGTAAATATGTGATACATGTTCATCATGTAAATATGTGATACATGTTTATCATGTAAATATGTGATACATGTTGATCATGTAAATATGTGATACATGTTTATGTAAATATCTGATACATGTTCATCATGTAAATATGTGATATATTTACATGTTCATCATGTAAATATGTGATACATGTTCATCATGTAAATATCTGATACATGTTCATCATGTAGATATCCGACACATGTTTATTTAAATATCTGATACATGTTTATGTAAATATCTGACACATGTTTATGTAAATATCTGATACATGTTTATGTAAATATCTGACACATGTTTATGTAAATATCTGATACATGTTTATGTAAATATCTGATACATGTTTATGTAAATATCTGATACATGTTCATGTAAATATGATACATGTTCATCATGTAAATATGTGATATATGTTCATGTAAATATGATACATGTTCATCATGTAAATATGTGATAGATGTTTATCATGTAAATATCTGATACATGTTCATCATGTAAATATGTGATACATGTTTATCATGTAAATATGTGATACATGTTCATCATGTAAATATGTGATACATGTTCATCATGTAAATATGTGATACATGTTTATCATGTAAATATGTGATACATGTTCATCATGTAAATATGTGATAGATGTTTATCATGTAAATATCTGATACATGTTCATCATGTAAATATGTGATACATGTTTATCATGTAAATATGTGATACATGTTCATCATGTAAATATGTGATAGATGTTTATCATGTAAATATCTGATACATGTTCATCATGTAAATATCTGATACATGTTCATCATGTAAATATGTGATACATGTTTATCATGTAAATATGTGATACATGTTTATGTAAATATCTGATACATGTTCATCATGTAAATATGTGATATATTTACATGTTCATCATGTAAATATGTGATACATGTTCATCATGTAAATATCTGATACATGTTCATCATGTAGATATCCGACACATGTTTATTTAAATATCTGATACATGTTTATGTAAATATCTGACACATGTTTATGTAAAGATCTGATACATGTTTATGTAAATATCTGACACATGTTTATGTAAATATCTGATACATGTTTATGTAAATATCTGATACATGTTCATGTAAATATGATACATGTTCATCATGTAAATATGTGATACATGTTTATCATGTAAATATGTGATACATGTTCATCATGTAAATATGTGATACATGTTCATCATGTAAATATGCGATACATGTTTATCATGTAAATATGTGATACATGTTCATCTTGTAAATATGCGAGTCATAAAATTGAGTTGAGTTTATTCATTTCATGTTTGTGTTTCAGCTGCAGAGAATCACCAACGAACTGAGGTCGTATCATACCCATGCTTCATAAAACTCCCAGACTGGTTATGATACAGCCCCGGCTCTGATGGAGGATCAATAATCATCAGTTTCATATCAGATCTACGTCAGCCCCGGCTCTGATGGAGGATCAATAATCATCAGTTTCATATCAGAACTTCGTCCTCCTCCTCTTGTCAGAGTTTCAGAGAGAAAAACAGAAACGCAGTGAAGACAAGTTGTTCTCAAAAGTGAAATAAATTAGAAGATTTAACATTCAAAGAAAATATCTTGTGGATAAATTCAACATTTACAGGACTCGTACTGAAGAAGTCTGTTAAATATTAAAATATTTTAAACGTACCTTGAAGATAAGATGATGAAGTGATGAAGAGGAAACATTTGGCAGGTTGAACAACAGTGTGATCAGCACTGAGGTGTGTGTGTCTGTGTGTCTGTGTGTGTGTGCGTGTGTGTGTCTGTGTGTGTGTGTGTGTGTGTGTGTGTGTGTGTGTGTGTGTGTGTGTGTGTTGAAGGTGCAAATCAAAAGAAGGAGGACGTTGGCTGTAACAAAGGAAAGATGGAGTTTAAACACATGAACCTTTTATAGTCTGACGGTCAAAGTGAGTTTAATCAAGCTGACGACCCTCCACTGTCTCCAAGTCCAGAACCAGAAAGGATGAAGACCAGAACCGCCTCTAAGACTAGATGAAGTGATGAAGACCAGAAACACCTCCAAGACTAGATGAAGTGATGAAGACCAGAAACACCTCAAAGACTCGATGAAGTGATGAAGACCAGAACCACCTCCAAGACTCGATGAAGTGATGAAGACCAGAACCACCTCCAAGACTCGATGAAGTGATGAAGACCAGAACCACCTCCAAGACTCGATGAAGTGATGAAGACCAGAACCACCTCCAAGACGAGATGAAGTGATGAAGACCAGAACCACCTCCAAGACGAGATGAAGTGATGAAGACCAGAACCACCTCCAAGACGAGATGAAGTGATGAAGACCAGAACCACCTCCAAGACGAGATGAAGTGATGAAGACCAGAACCACCTCCAAGACGAGATGAAGTGATGTAGTGACGAAGTGAAGAGGAAGTGAAGAAGGGCTGGAGGGTTTTTAAAAAGGAGGCAGAGATTAAGGTCTTTATCCTCGTCCTCAGATTAACCAGTTTGAGCTGCAAGGTCTTCTTGTGTCTAATCTGATGATCTGACGATGTTTTGCGGATTTTCAGGATTGAGGAGGACCACCTGCTCAGGTAAATCTGAAACATCCGGATTAGGTCTAAAATCACACGGACAGAAAACCAAAAGGTTCTTATTGGATTTTTCTCTGCAGACCAGCTGCTGCTGCTGACAACGTAACCGTCCTTCATGAAACACTACAGTTACACTTCATCACAAACTGGGAGTAATTTATATGGGATCAAAACACATTTTAACCCTTAATCTAACCCTACTAAATATAACTGTATAAATACCATATATTCACATAAAACACTAAGTATAACTGTATAAATGCCATATATTCACATAAAACACTAAATATAACTGTATAAATACCATATATTCACCTAAAACACTAAATATAACTATAAATACTATATATTCACCTAAAACACTAAATATAACTATAAATACCATATATTCACCTAAAACACAAAATATAACTAAACATATAATTTATTCACATAAAACACTAAATATAACTGTATACATATAATTTATTCATAGAAATGTAAAAGAATACGACATGAAGACCAGCTGTGTAGACTTTACAGTCTGTGTTATTGGGATTAAGATGGTGGACTAATGAGTTGTTGTTATTGTTTAATTATTTAATGAAGTGGTTGATTAAATGTAGATGAAGGTTTCAAGGGTTAAACTGTGTGACATGTGAACAACCTCTTAGTAAAAGGTTTACCAGTAATATGAAGATTGGATCAATCAGCACTCCTTCAGGGACCGACAGCCCATGAAACCACTGTAGCCGAGGGTTACGGTGCTCTTGTACTTTATATAGTAATGTAGCCGAGGGTTACGGTGCTCTTGTACTTTATATAGTAATGTAGCCGAGGGTTACGGTGCTCTTGTACTTTATATAGTAATGTAGCAGAGGGTTACGGTGCTCTTGAACTTTATATAGTAATGTAGCCGAGGGTTACGGTGCTCTTGTACTTTATATAGTAATGTAGCAGAGGGTTACGGTGCTCTTGTACTTTATATAGTAATGTAGCAGAGGGTTACGGTGCTCTTGAACTTTATATAGTAATGTAGCAGAGGGTTACGGTGCTCTTGAACTTTATATAGTAATGTAGCAGAGGGTTACGGTGCTCTTGAACTTTATATAGTAATGTAGCAGAGGGTTAGGGTGCTCCTCTACTTTATATAGCAATGTAGCAGAGGGTTACGGTGCTCCTCTACTTTATATAGCAATGTAGCAGAGGGTTACGGTGCTCCTCTACTTTATATAGCAATGTAGCAGAGAGTTACGGTGCTCCTCTACTTTATATAGCAATGTAGCAGAGGGTTACGGTGCTCCTCTACTTTATATAGCAATGTAGCAGAGGGTTACGGTGCTCCTCTACTTTATATAGCAATGTAGCAGAGGGTTACGGTGCTCCTCTACTTTATATAGCAATGTAGCAGAGGGTTACGGTGCTCTTGAACTTTATATAGTAATGTAGCAGAGGGTTACGGTGCTCTTGAACTTTATATAGTAATGTAGCAGAGGGTTACGGTGCTCCTCTACTTTATATAGTAATGTAGCAGAGGGTTACGGTGCTCTTGAACTTTATATAGTAATGTAGCAGAGGGTTACGTCCTCTACTTTATATAGCAATATAGCAGAGAGTTACGGTGCTCCTCTACTTTATATAGCAATGTAGCAGAGGGTTACGGTGCTCCTCTACTTTATATAGCAATGTAGCAGAGGGTTACGGTGCTCTTGAACTTTATATAGTAATGTAGCAGAGGGTTACGGTGCTCTTGAACTTTATATAGTAATGTAGCAGAGGGTTACGGTGCTCCTCTACTTTATATAGTAATGTAGCCGAGGGTTACGGTGCTCTTGAACTTTATATAGTAATGTAGCAGAGGGTTACGGTGCTCTTGAACTTTATATAGTAATGTAGCAGAGGGTTACGGTGATCCTCTACTTTATATAGTAATGTAGCAGAGGGTTACGGTGATCCTCTACTTTATAATAGTAATGTAGCAGAGGGTTACGGTGCTCTTGAACTTTATATAGTAATGTAGCAGAGGGTTACGGTGCTCTTGAACTTTATATAGTAATGTAGCAGAGGGTTACGGTGCTCTTGAACTTTATATAATAATGTAGCAGAGGGTTAGGGTGCTCCTCTACTTTATATAGCAATGTAGCAGAGGGTTACGGTGCTCCTCTACTTTATATAGCAATGTAGCAGAGGGTTACGGTGCTCTTGAACTTTATATAGTAATGTAGCAGAGGGTTACGGTGATCCTCTACTTTATATAGTAATGTAGCAGAGGGTTACGGTGATCCTCTACTTTATAATAGTAATGTAGCAGAGGGTTACGGTGCTCTTGAACTTTATATAGTAATGTAGCAGAGGGTTACGGTGCTCTTGAACTTTATATAGTAATGTAGCAGAGGGTTACGGTGCTCTTGAACTTTATATAGTAATGTAGCAGAGGGTTAGGGTGCTCCTCTACTTTATATAGCAATGTAGCAGAGGGTTACGGTGCTCCTCTACTTTATATAGCAATGTAGCAGAGGGTTACGGTGCTCTTGAACTTTATATAGCAATGTAGCAGAGGGTTACGGTGCTCTTGAACTTTATATAGTAATGTAGCAGAGGGTTACGGTGCTCTTGAACTTTATATAGTAATGTAGCAGAGGGTTACGGTGCTCCTCTACTTTATATAGTAATGTAGCAGAGGGTTACGGTGCTCTTGAACTTTATATAGTAATGTAGCAGAGGGTTACGGTGCTCTTGAACTTTATATAGTAATGTAGCAGAGGGTTACGGTGCTCTTGAACTTTATATAGTAATGTAGCAGAGGGTTACGGTGCTCTTGAACTTTATATAGTAATGTAGCAGAGGGTTACGGTGCTCTTGAACTTTATATAGTAATGTAGCAGAGGGTTAGGGTGCTCCTCTACTTTATATAGCAATGTAGCAGAGGGTTACGGTGCTCCTCTACTTTATATAGCAATGTAGCAGAGGGTTACGGTGCTCTTGAACTTTATATAGTAATGTAGCAGAGGGTTACGGTGCTCTTGAACTTTATATAGTAATGTAGCAGAGGGTTACGGTGCTCTTGTACTTTATATAGTAATGTAGCAGAGGGTTACGGTGCTCTTGAACTTTATATAGTAATGTAGCAGAGGGTTACGGTGCTCTTGAACTTTATATAGTAATGTAGCAGAGGGTTAGGGTGCTCCTCTACTTTATATAGCAATGTAGCAGAGGGTTACGGTGCTCCTCTACTTTATATAGCAATGTAGCAGAGGGTTACGGTGCTCTTGAACTTTATATAGTAATGTAGCAGAGGGTTACGGTGCTCTTGAACTTTATATAGTAATGTAGCAGAGGGTTACGGTGATCCTCTACTTTATACAGTAATGTAGCAGAGGGTTACGGTGATCCTCTACTTTATAATAGTAATGTAGCAGAGGGTTACGGTGCTCTTGAACTTTATATAGTAATGTAGCAGAGGGTTACGGTGCTCTTGAACTTTATATAGTAATGTAGCAGAGGGTTACGGTGCTCTTGAACTTTATATAATAATGTAGCAGAGGGTTAGGGTGCTCCTCTACTTTATATAGCAATGTAGCAGAGGGTTACGGTGCTCCTCTACTTTATATAGCAATGTAGCAGAGGGTTACGGTGCTCCTCTACTTTATATAGCAATGTAGCAGAGAGTTACGGTGCTCCTCTACTTTATATAGTAATGTAGCCGAGGGTTACGGTGCTCTTGAACTTTATATAGTAATGTAGCAGAGGGTTACGGTGCTCTTGAACTTTATATAGTAATGTAGCAGAGGGTTACGGTGATCCTCTACTTTATAATAGTAATGTAGCAGAGGGTTACGGTGCTCCTCTACTTTATATAGCAATGTAGCAGAGGGTTACGGTGCTCCTCTACTTTATATAGCAATGTAGCAGAGAGTTACGGTGCTCCTCTACTTTATATAGTAATGTAGCAGAGGGTTACGGTGATCCTGTACTTTATAATAGTAATGTAGCAGAGGGTTACGGTGATCCTGTACTTTATAATAGTAATGTAGCAGAGGGTTAGGGTGCTCCTATTCTTTATACAGTAATGTAGCAGAGGGTTAGGGTGCTCCTATTCTTTATAATAGTAATGTAGCAGAGGGTTAGGGTGCTCCTATTCTTTATAATAGTAATGTAGCAGAGGGTTAGGGTGCTCCTATTCTTTATAATAGTAATGTAGCAGAGGGTTAGGGTGCTCCTATTCTTTATAATAGTAATGTAGCAGAGGGTTAGGGTGCTCCTATTCTTTATAATAGTAAAGTAGCAGAGGGTTAGGGTGCTCCTATTCTTTATAATAGTGATGTAGCAGAGGGTAGTGTAAACTACCACCGTTATTGTTTTCATGTATTCATTTCTCTTCTGAAACTTCTGTATTTGAATATTTCTGTATACTGGGATGCCTCAACATGGATTTTGAGTGGAAATTTGAGACTCTTTCCTGTATTCATGTGTGATGTTGTTTGTCTCCGTCGTAACCGTTTCACATAGTGACATCACTGAGGTGACATCACTGAGGTGACCTCTGGGATAATCCCAGCCTCATGAACCTTCACCAGCCCAAACCAGAGACCTCCGAGCATTCAGAGCAGGATTGGCTTGATATTGACGATAAAGACTTTCAGAACAGTTATCCAATCGCAGAAAGATGCAATTCTTGCAAAAATCTCCAAATATCAAAAGTTCTAGCTATCAAATCACAGCATGTCTTGTTCTATGGTGTTCCTTCAGGTCTTGGTGTCTTAAAGTAATATTCTGGAGGGATCTTTCACCATTATTCACAATTAAACATTTTTAAATCTGTGTAAGAAAGGCTGTCAACCAGAAATTGCTGCAACAATTTATGAGACTTAATAGAGCATGACGTCCAACACATACTTTCATCATAATATTCTAAGCCCTTATACACTGGCACAATCTATTTAAATTAATTATTTGATTATTTTAATATCTAACGTATGACTAGAACTACTAGTCACAGTTCTGCATAAATTAGTCTTCAGATTCCAGCTGTACTCTGCTGTCCCCCCTAAAAAAGACACAATGGGTCAATGTGGGTCTCTCAGGGTTAATATGAAAATGTTGCCACGCGTTTATTCTCAGATTTAGTTCAGTTCTTGAGAGTTTGAATTTATGGTCTGCATCTCGTACATATCAGGCAACTTTACATTTATTTTCTTTGTTTTTAAACTTGAACAACACAGGTTGATATCAGCCTGCTTTGACTGTAAATCCTATCTGTAAGAAGATTAAAGATTAAATGTGACGATTGTTAATCCTAAAATGTGACTTTAGAAAAAGTAAAGCAGCTCTTGAGAGTAAATCTTTAGTGTAAGTGGTTTATGAGAGTATATAAAGAGGCGGTAGTCATCAGGTGTGCCAGAAAGCTCAGTGTCACGATGGGGAAAAACTTCCACTTGTATGAGAACATTTCTAAAGTGAGTCCCTTCGAGGGGCCACAGTATTACCTCGCCCCTCTGTGGGCATTTCACCTGCAGACCGTCTTCATGGGTTTTGTGTTCTTCGCTGGAGTACCCCTAAACTTCGTCGTTCTCTTTGTCACCTTCAAATACAAGAAGCTGCGAGTCCCACTCAACTACATCCTCGTCAACATCTCCTTCGCAGGATTCATCTTCACGACCTTCTCGGTCAGTCAGGTGTTTGTTGCCACCATGAGGGGTTACTACTTCCTGGGTCACACCATGTGCGCCTTGGAGGCCGCCGTGGGATCAATATCAGGTAAAGATCATGTGGCCAGATAGACTTTGATTTGATGTCAACAGCAGGTAGGTGAAGTGAACTATAGTCCTCACCCAGAGGGTCCTTTGGGTGGGATCTCCAGCAGGGACCAAATCAACAGTCGTGTCTTTTCTCAGCAGAATTCAAATACAATCAACTAATTGGTAGTTTAATTTGATCTCAGCAGAAAACAATCACTACAGCCAAGTTTTAGTACAACTACTGATTCTCTAGATTACATTTTTATTTTATTTGTACTTTTATCTTTTCATAATTATTTTCAAGTGTTCTTTGTCCGTCATGTATTACCCCCTCTGTCCTCTGCAGGACTCGTGACATCCTGGTCTTTGGCTCTCTTGTCTTTTGAGAGATATCTGATCATCTGTAAACCTTTTGGCGCCTTTAAGTTTGGCAATAACCACGCTTTGGGTGCGGTCGCTGTCACCTGGGTCTTGGGGGTCGGGTGTGCCACCCCACCTTTCTTTGGCTGGAGCAGGTGAGTGACACACCTGTGTGAGGTGCTTTCTACAGACTCAATCTGAGGTTTTAAACATGAACCATCTGGTTTCAGATACATCCCTGAAGGTCTGGGCTGCTCCTGTGGACCCGACTGGTACACTCACAACGAGGAGTACCACTGCACCAGCTACACCTACTTCCTGTTGGTGTCGTGCTTCGTCATTCCACTCAGCATCATCATCTTCTCCTACTCGCAGCTGCTGGGAGCTCTGAGAGCGGTGAGTCTAATCAATCAGTGGATCAGCCCTCATTAAGGTCCTGGGTTAGGGTCCCGGTTTGAGGTCCTGGTTTGACGTCCTGGGTTAGGGTCCCGGACTGAGTTCCCAGTCTGAGGTCCCGGTCTGAGGTCCTGGGTTAGGGTCCTGGTTTAGGGTCCCGGTTTGAGGTCCCGGTCTGAGGTCCTGGGTTAGGGTCCTGGTCTGAGGTCCCGGTCTTGTTCCTTGTGTTCAGGTAGCAGCCCAGCAGACGGAGTCAGCCTCCACCCAGAAGGCGGAGAAGGAGGTGTCGAAGATGATCATCGTGATGGTGGGCTCCTTCGTCACCTGCTACGGGCCGTACGCGCTGGCCGCTCTGTACTTCGGCAACTCGTCAGCCGAGAACAAAGACTACCGACTCGTCACCATCCCGGCTTTCTTCTCCAAGAGCTCGTGTGTCTACAACCCGCTGATCTACGCCTTCCTCAACAAACAGGTGAGCAGTTAACCCTTTAACTACCAGGTGAGCAGTTAACCCTTTAACTACCAGAGTAACCCTTTAATTAGCAGGTGAGCAGAGTTAACCCTTTAACTACCAGGTGAGCAGAGTTAACCCTTTAACTACCAGGTGAGCAGAGTTAACCCTTTAACTAGTGTCTTTTCTCTTCTGTACTCAGTCAGACCTGATGAAGTAGAAGTTGTAATTAAATCCTGATTGTTGATGTTTTCCTCACCAGTTTAACGATTGTTGATGTTTTCCTCACCAGTTTAACGATTGTTGATGTTTTCCTCACCAGTTTAACGCCTGCATCATGGAGACGTTCTTTGGAAAGGAAATAAGCGAAGCATCTGAAGTTTCAAAGACTGAAGTGTCATCAGTGTCCACAGCTTCTTAAAGTTTACAACTGAAGACAGAAGAACATCTCAGCACCTTTACAAAAGATGTGATGATTTCTGACCAAACAACATGTAAATATAACAAACTGTCTATTTATTTATTGTACTGTAGAGCTTCTTTGTTTAGATAAATGCAACAAAAGATTTTAATAAAAATCTTACAATTTGTTTGCCCTGACTATGTTTGTGTAATAATTCAGCTCTCATAACTGCACTGAATAAATTATATATATAAAAATACTATTAAAGTCCTAAAGAGTGAGTTCACTCAAAACAAACAGCAAATCATATTTGTCTTTAACTTTAAATGTTTATTGAAAAACAGTTCAGCATGTAGTCCAAAATACTTTCTCTCTGTGTGCAAATCCAAAATAAACTGCTGATAATTACTTTTACAGTGAAATAACAAGACTAAAAATTATTTTTCATCTTTGACTTCAAAAGATGCAGAAATGTCTTGAAACTTTTAGACTGTTTAGGTTTTTTTCTCTAAAAACATTTGTGTTCCAAAACAGAAATGAAAGAAACATGAAAGCAGATAAAACCTGCGAGGTCAGTTCAGCATAAACACTGAGACCTTTAGAGAACCCAGTAAGGAGATAAACACTGAGACCTTTAGAGAACCAGTAAGGAGATAAACACTGAGACCTTTAGAGAACCAGTAAGGAGATAAACACTGAGACCTTTAGAGAACCAGTAAGGAGATAAACACTGAGACCTTTAGAGAACCAGTAAGGAGATAAACACTGAGACCTTTAAAGAACTAGTAAGGAGATAAACACTGAGACCTTTAAAGAACTAGTAAGGAGATAAACACTGAGACCTTTAAAGAACCAGTAAGGAGATAAACACTGAGACCTTTAAATAACTAGTAAGGAGATAAACACTGAGACCTTTAAAGAACCAGTAAGGAGATAAACACTGAGACCTTTAAAGAACCAGTAAGGAGATAAACACTGAGACCTTTAAACAGAAACTAAACTAACATGGATGGAGTATAAAGTCTTATGAATGTAAATATTATAAAGAGGTCAGACTGACCTGTCAAAGATTTGTTTGAACGTAACAGATGTCTCCAAATTTAAACACAAGGTTATTACAAGCTGTACTGTAGGTTTACAGAATATATTATTCTTTAGAAACACGAGTGAAATCATGTTCTCTAGAACTCGTCGTGTTGTAGTAACGCTTGCCCGAAGTCCGTCACCTGACTGCCAACAAACAGGTCGTATTTGTTGAGGATTTCACTTTTGGTGAGTTTTCGATCCTGAAAGAAAAGACAAACATAAAACCGTGATTTAAGAGTTCAACAGGTAAATATGAAGCAGTGATCAAAGAGTTCAACAGGTAAATATGAAGCAGTGATCAAAGAGTTCAACAGGTAAATATGAAGCAGTGATCAAAGAGTTCAACAGGTAAATATGAAGCAGTGATCAAAGAGTTCAACAGGTAAATATGAAGCAGTGATCAAAGAGTTAAACAGGTAAATATGAAGCAGTGATCAAAGAGTTAAACAGGTAAATATGAAGCAGTGATTAAAGAGTTAAACAGGTAAATATGAAGCAGTGATTAAAGAGTTAAACAGGTAAATATGAAGCAGTGATTAAAGAGTTAAACAGGTAAATATGAAGCAGTGATTAAAGAGTTAAACAGGTAAATAGGTAAACAGAGCAGTGAGTAAACAGGTGAACAGGTAAATAGGGCTCACCTGGTTGGTGTCGGACTCGTGCAGAAGGTGCTTGGCTTCAGCGACAGCGTGGTCGTAATCCGACGGGAGAATCCAGTCCAGAGTTTCTTCTTTGTCCATCTTTCCGTCTTTGTTTTTGTCTCTGAACTCTGTGAACTGCTGGCGCTCTGACTCCACCCACTCGGGTTCTTCTTCTCCTTCCTTTAACGCGTGCATGTCACCTGCAGATGTGATGAAGGAGAAACTAACATCTTTAAATCTGCTGCGGTGGAGCAACAAGAAGTCACGTTCTTTCCTGAAACTAGAAGATACGACCAGGTTTCTGATGCAGCTCATGAATATTAATGTTCATGCAAGTTCACAGCTTGGAACTCACCACCTCCTCATGCAACAAATAAAAGGTAACAATCTGGGGAAGGGTCAGGGTCAGATCCCCAGAATGAGTTGGAAAAGAGGGAAGTCTGGATCAGCCTGCTGCCACCGCGACCCGAACCTGGATAAGCGGAAGTGGATGGATGGATGTCTGTATCATGTGTAGTCTGTATTATGTGTAGTCTGTATATGTGTAGTCTGTATTATGTGTAGTCTGTATTATGTTTATTATGTGTAGTCTCTATCATGTGTAGTCTGTATTGTGTAGTCTGTATTGTGTAGTCTGTATTATGTGTAGTCTGTATCATGTGTAGTCTGTATCATGTGTAGTCTGTATCATGTGTAGTCTGTATCATGTTTATTATGTGTAGTCTGTATCACGTGTAGTCTGTAGTCTGTGTAGTCTGTATTATGTGTAGTCTGTATTATGTTTATTATGTGTAGTCTGTATCATGTGTAGTCTGTATTATGTTTATTATGTGTAGTCTGTATCATGTGTAGTCTGTATCATGTGTAGTCTGTATTATGTGTAGTCTGTATATGTGTAGTCTGTATTATGTGTAGTCTGTATTATGTGTAGTCTGTATTATGTGTAGTCTGTATTATGTTTATTATGTGTAGTCTGTATCATGTGTAGTCTGTATTATGTGTAGTCTGTATATGTGTAGTCTGTATCATGTGTAGTCTGTATTATGTGTAGTCTGTATTATGTGTAGTCTGTATTATGTTTATTATGTGTAGTCTGTATCACGTGTAGTCTGTAGTCTGTGTAGTCTGTATTGCATTATGTGTAGTCTGTATATGTGTAGTCTGTACATGTGTAGTCTGTATTATGTGTAGTCTGTATTGCATTATGTGTAGTCTGTATATATGTGTAGTCTGTACATGTATAGTCTGTACATGTGTAGTCTGTATTATGTGTTAGGTTGTAATAATATAAAATGACTTACACTGTAAATAAGGAATGTCTATGTATAAATTACGATACTTGAAAAGGATAATTAATAAGGAATAGTGAGCCTTATGGGAGGAGTATGCGTGACAGAGAAGGAGGCCACATTGAGTTTTCTAACTTAGACTTTCAGGAATGCATGAGATAAGAAGCCGAGAGGGGGATGATACTCCGAGAGACAAAGAGCAATAAAACGACTCCACTAGGAGGGGGATGCTTTGCTGAACTGTGGGAGGGGGAGTGATGACATCAGGAGCCATGGACCGGAGCGACCAATCGGAATGCTGATTCTAGCCATGTGAAACTTTAGCCGCACCATATGTTGTAGAACTGAGCCAATGAGAGGCGACGATGCACATTTTCATTGAACTATATAAATCGAATGTACTGGTCAGTTCTGAGTCTCTTAGGTCACCAGCACAGACCGTTAACTCTCTCAGGGCCTGTGGACTGGGACTGGGACTGGGACTGGGACTGGGACTGGGACTTGGCCTACGATCCCTCAGCTGATATTATGCACTGTACTACCAACTTTTATTAAATTGATTTTATTATAACCAACTGAATTCAGAAATTCTCTTCCAAGTCCGCCCAAAGATTTTGAATATTCATAACATATGTCAGGTCTCCTGAGGACCGGCAGACCCAGTGATTTAAAAAGAAGGCGTCTCACCGATGTACTCCTTCAGGTCGATGAACCCGTCTCTGTTCTTGTCGATGTCCTCCATCGTTTCCTGTAACAGTGAACCACATGATTTCACTTACGCACTCACACAGTGTCCCCCACACAGTGTCCACCCCCCCACACAGTGCCTGCCCCCCCCCCACACAGTGTCCCCCACACCGTGTCCCCCCCACACAGTGTTCCCCCCCACAGTGTCCACCCCCCCACACACAGCGTCCCCCCCACAGTGTCCACCCCCCCACACACAGCGTCCCACACACACACCGTGACCCCCCCACACAGTGTCCCCCCACAGTGTCCACCCCACACACAGCGCCCAGTGTCCACCCCCACACCCCACACACCGTCACGTGTCCCCAGTCCACCCCCCCACACACAGCGTCTCCCCCCACAGTGTCCACCCCCACACAGTGTCCCACACACACACCGTGACCCCCACAGTGTCCCCACAGTGTCACCACCCCACACAGCGCCCCCACAGTGTCCACCCCCCCACACGCGTCCACACACACACCGTGACCCCCCACACAGTGTCCCCACACACAGTGTTCCCCCACAGTGTCCACCCCCCCCACACACACAGCGTCCCACACACACACACCGTGACCCCCCCCCACACAGTGTTCCCCCCACACACACAGTGTCCCACACACACACACCGTGCCCCCCCCCCACACAGTGTCCCACACACACACACACACACACACCCCCCCCCGTGTCCCCCCCACCACACTCTCACCTGCACGACGATGTCCTTCATGTGTTCCTGTTCTTCAGGATGAAGAAAAGCTGCGAACTCGTGCTTGTCTGCGTTCAGATCTCCGTCTCTGTCTGCGACTCTGAAACGTCTCTCGTCCCTCGACATCATGTGACTGTAGTGGAACTCAGAGTCCACCTGAGGGTCTTCTGTTGGAGGCAATGAGAGAATCATGTGACTGTAGTGGAACTCAGAGTCCACCTGAGGGTCTTCTGTTGGAGGCAATGAGAGAATCATGTGACTGTAGTGGAACTCAGAGTCCACCTGAGGGTCTTCTGTTGGAGGCAATGAGAGAATCATGTGACTGTAGTGGAACTCAGAGTCCACCTGGGGGTCTTCTGTTGGAGGCAATGAGAGAATCATGTGACTGTAGTGGAATCAGAGTCCACCTGAGGGTCTTCTGTTGGAGGCAATGAGAGAATCATGTGACTGTAGTGGAACTCAGAGTCCACCTGAGGGTCTTCTGTTGGAGGCAATCAGAGAATCATGTGACTGTAGTGGAATCAGAGTCCACCTGAGGGTCTTCTGTTGGAGGCAATGAGAGAATCATGTGACTGTAGTGGAACTCAGAGTCCACCTGAGGGTCTTCTGTTGGAGGCAATCAGAGAATCATTCTACTAACGAGGTGATCAGAGAATCATTGTTGAAGGACATGGATCTAGACTCTTTATGATAGCCATCCATAGATAGATAGATAGATAGATAGATAGATAGATAGATATACACACACATCCCCCTTTACCCAGGTAGCTCCCGTAGGTGACGTTCCTATACTCCTCCCAGCTGATCACACCGTCGTGGTTCACATCAAAGTCGTTCCACTGATGCTCCACGTTGTCATAAATGTGTTTCTTCTGAGATCTCTTGATCCAGTCCTTCAGCTCCTCCTCAGAGACAAACCCGTCTCTGTTAGCATCCATTTTGTCCACGATGATGCTGCAGACAGAAACAATGAGCTCACTGCATCATCATCATCATCATCATCATCATCATCATCATCATCATCATCACGCACTCAATGATCTGTGGGCACAACCTCAGTGGAATGTGGATTTGGTGTGTGTTGAAGTGTGTATGCATTTAGTATGTATAGGTAGATTTACAATCAACAAGTTAATTTCTGCAGAAATGTTCCTTCTTTGCTTTCGTTGCATCTGTTGTTCAGACTCATTTCACCAAATGAACCAAACTGAAAATGTAATTAACTTTGTGTGAACTAAAGAAAAGTGCCTGGACTTGTTTCCACCAGGAAATAAAAAGCAAATGATTTCCAGTTTGTCTGCTCATAAACATGAACACACACACACACACACACACACACACCCGAGCCTGCGCTGGCTCTCCTCGGGGGCCAGCTGGTCGAAGGCCTTGGCCTGGTCTTCTCCCAGAAAGGCTTCGTGGTCGTAGTCGTGGTTCTTGTCGTCGTCGTGTTCCAGGTGACTGAGCGGTTCTTCTTCATGGACTCTGCTCTTCTTCTCTGTGGGTTTGCTGCTGCCGGACACCACGCAGAGGACGAAGCACATGAGCAGGGGGCGGAGCATGGTGACAAGCTGAGGCGATGAGAGCGGTGACCTCTGACCTCGACCTGGAGACAACATGACAACAGTGTTACCAAGTACATTACCAAGCACGTTACTAAAGTACGTTACCAAGTACATTACAAAGTACATTACAAAGTACGTTACAAAGTACATTACAAAGTACATTACCAAGTACGTTACAAAGTACATTACCAAGTACGTTACCAAGTACGTTACCAAGTACGTTACCAAGCATGTTACCAATTACGTTACCAAGTACATTACAAAGTACGTTACCAAGTACCAAGTATGTTACCAAGTACGTTACAAAGTACGTTACTAAAGTACGTTACTAAAGTACGTTACCAAGTACGTTAAAGTACGTTACCAAGCATGTTACCAATTACGTTACCAAGTACATTACAAAGTACGTTACCAAGTACCAAGTATGTTACCAAGTACGTTACAAAGTACGTTACCAAGTACGTTACCAAGTACGTTACCAAAGTACGTTACCAAAGTACGTTACCAAAGTACGTTACCAAGTACGTTAAAGTACGTTACCAAGCATGTTACCAATTACGTTACCAAGTACGTTACCAAGTACGTTACTAAAGTACGTTACCAAGTACGTTACCAAGTACGTTACCAAAGTACGTTTCTAAAGCACGTTACCAAGTACGTTACCAAGTACGTTACCAAGTACGTTACTAAAGTACGTTACCAAAGTACGTTACCAAGTACGTTACTAAAATACGTTACCAAGTACGTTACCAAGTACATTACCAAGTACGTTAAAGTACGTTACCAAGCATGTTACCAATTACGTTACCAAGTACATTACAAAGTACGTTACCAAGTACCAAGTATGTTACCAAGTACGTTACAAAGTACGTTACCAAGTACGTTACCAAGTACGTTACCAAAGTACGTTACCAAAGTACGTTACCAAAGTACGTTACCAAGTACGTTAAAGTACGTTACCAAGCATGTTACCAATTACGTTACCAAGTACGTTACCAAGTACGTTACTAAAGTACGTTACCAAGTACGTTACCAAGTACGTTACCAAAGTACGTTTCTAAAGTACGTTACCAAGTACGTTACCAAGTACGTTACCAAGTACGTTACTAAAGTACGTTACCAAAGTACGTTACCAAGTACGTTACTAAAATACGTTACCAAGTACGTTACCAAGTACATTACCAAGTACGTTAAAGTACGTTACCAAGCATGTTACCAATTACGTTACCAAGTACATTACAAAGTACGTTACCAAGTACCAAGTATGTTACCAAGTACGTTACAAAGTACGTTACCAAGTACCAAGTACGTTACAAAGTACGTTACTAAAGTACATTACCAAGTAAGTTACCAAAGTACGTTACCAAAGTACGTTACTAAAGTACGTTACCAAGTACGTTACCAAGTACGTTAAAGTACGTTACCAAGCATGTTACCAATTACGTTACCAAGTACATTACAAAGTACGTTACCAAGTACCAAGTACGTTACAAAGTACGTTACCAAGTACGTTACCAAGTACGTTACCAAAGTACGTTACCAAAGTACGTTACCAAGTACGTTACTAAAGTACGTTACCAAGTACGTTACCAAGTACGTTACCAAAGTACGTTACCAAGTACGTTACCAAGTACGTTACCAAGTACATTACAAAGTACATTACCAAGCACGTTACTAAAGTACGTTACAAAGTACGTTACAAAGTACGTTACAAAGTACATTACCAAGTACATTACCAAGTACGTTAAAGTACGTTACCAAGCATGTTACCAATTACGTTACCAAGTACATTACAAAGTACGTTACCAAGTACCAAGTATGTTACCAAGTACGTTACAAAGTACGTTACTAAAGTACGTTACCAAAGTACGTTACCAAGTACCAAGTATGTTACCAAGTACGTTACAAAGTACGTTACTAAAGTACGTTACCAAAGTACGTTACCAAGTACGTTACCAAAGTACGATTTTAAAGTACGTTACCAAGTACGTTACCAAGTACGTTACCAAAGTACGTTACCAAGTACGTTACCAAGTACGTTACAAAATACATTACAAAGTACATTACCAAGCACGTTACTAAAGTACGTTACAAAGTACGTTACCAAGTACATTACCAAGTACGTTAAAGTACGTTACCAAGCATGTTACCAATTACGTTACCAAGTACATTACAAAGTACGTTACCAAGTACCAAGTATGTTACCAAGTACGTTACAAAGTACGTTACTAAAGTACGTTACCCAAGTACGTTACCAAGTACGTTACTAAAATACATTACCAAGTACGTTACCAAAGTACGTTACCAAAGTACGTTACCAAGTACGTTACCAAGTACGTTACCAAGTACGTTACTAAAGTACGTTACCAAGTACGCTACCAAGTACGTTACCAAGTACGTTACCAAGTACATTACAAAGTACGTTACCAAGTACCAAGTATGTTACCAAGTACTTTACAAAGTACGTTACCAAGTACGTTACCAAGTACGTTACTAAAGTACGTTACTAAAGTACGTTACCAAAGTACGTTACCAAGCACGTTACCAAGCACGTTACCAAGCACGTTACAAAGCACGTTACAAAGTACGTTACCAAGTACGTTACCAAGTACATTACAAAGTACGTTACCAAGTATGTTACCAAGTACTTTACAAAGTACGTTACCAAGTACGTCACTAAAGTACGTTACTAAAGTACGTTACCAAGTACGTTACTAAAGTACGTTACTAAAGTAGGTTACTAAAGTACGTTACTAAAGTACATTACCAAGTACATTACAAAGTACGTTACCAAGTACGTTACTAAAGTACGTTACTAAAGTACGTTACCAAAGTACGTTACCAAAGTACGTTACTAAAGTACGTTACTAAAGTACGTTACTAAAGTATGTTACTGAAGTACGTTACCAAGTACGTTACCAAGTACGTTACTAAGTACGTTCTACTGAAGGAACAGATCCGAGTACTTCCAGTGTGACCGTAGATTTTGTGATGAACATTTCTAATATTATATTTCATATGTCATCTACGGGAACTTTATCGCTATTTTCTAACTATTAACATGTACATTTGATTTGTATCAAATATCACATGAAAACAATTAGAAATATAGTTTTACTGTTAACGTATTGATGGTTATTCTCTTCACTTATTATTCATAGAATACAACTCCTATTGTAATCGATCAGCACAATGACGTCATAACGCAGTGAAGCAATAGCTGGACTTGTAGAACAGAATAGATCTCACCTGGACTCTGAGCTCGTGCACCGGGACGCTTCACCTGGACTTTGAGCTCGTGCACCGGGACGCTTCACCTGGACTTTGAGCTCGTGCACCGGGACGCTTCACCTGGACTCTGAACTCGTGCACCGGGACGCTTCACCTGGACTCTGAGCTCGTGCACTGGGACGCTTCACCTGGACTCTGAACTCGTGCACCGGGACGCTTCACCTGGACTCTGAGCTCGTGCACTGGGACGCTTCACCTGGACTCTGAGCTCGTGCTCGTGTTCGTGTTCGTGTTCGTGTTTTATGTCCTCCGCTCTCCGTCTCGCTTCTCCTCGCCGACCATCACACACTCCGGCCCCGCGCAACCTTTTCCGTCCTGCTGCAACCAATCGGATTCCTCCAGGAAGACTTCTCCGATCCCATTGGTCTACGTCATCAAGCCAGCGCCTTCATCGTCCTCGCTGCTCATTGGCGGGTTTCCACGTGCGGACCAATGGCAGCGCGAGGACAGAGGAGTCAGCTGCGTCCTGCCACGTCCTCAGATATCAAACTTCATGATTCATGATGGAAGAAGAGAAACAAAAGCAATTAAACCAGTTTGTTCACCTTTGTGTTCATGTTGAACTGTGACGTGTAATAACCCGTTTACCCTGAAACATGAATGATTATCATCCATCCAGTTAAATACAAATGTTTTCTCACATAAATTGAATAGAATACAACTAAAAGTGGATAATCTTTGTGAATGATTAATACATGTTATGTTAATAAACCTTCAGTAAATCCTGAAACAGTCAGAAACAAATCATAGTAAATGAGAAGTAATTACTTGATATATTATAGATATGTTATTATTTTAAAACAATAATAACCTAACGTTCAGCTGCCAGTGAAGTTATTCACATATAGCTGTCTGTCCACTGTGTCGTAGTACTGTGTACTGATGACAGTAGTACTGTGTCCTGATGACAGTAGTAGTGTGTACTGATGACAGTAGTACTGTGTACTGATGACAGTAGTACTGTGTCCTGATGACAGTAGTAGTGTGTACTGATGACAGTAGTAGTGTGTACTGATGACAGTAGTACTGTGTACTGATGACAGTAGTAGTGTGTACTGATGACAGTAGTACTGTGTACTGATGACAGTAGTACTGTGTACTGATAATATAAATCCTTATATTGTGTGTATATTCTTATTCTTACTGTCTGGGAAAGAGGTTAAAGGTTACTCGAGTCCAGAGTTGTGTCTGGCGAAAGACGCTCTGTCTTTCTCTCAAGGATAGATACACGCCTTGGATCACAACACTCTGCATGTTATCAGTATATTTACAGTAGAGGAGCAGACATGTTATCAGTATATTTACAGTAGAGGAGCAGACATGTTATCAGTATATTTACAGTAGAGGAGCAGACATGTTATCAGTATATTTACAGTAGAGGAGCAGACATGTTATCAGTATATTTACAGTAGAGGAGCAGACATGTTATCAGTATATTTACAGTAGAGGAGCAGACATGTTATCAGTATATTTACAGTAGAGGAGCAGACATGTTATCAGTATATTTACAGTAGAGGAGCAGACATGTTATCAGTATATTTACAGTAGAGGAGCAGACAGGCCGTTGCACGTGCCAGTCTGGTGAGGAGAGGTGGGATTGTTCTTCCCCTTTTCAGCTCAGAGCCAACCAGAGGTCAGGATGGTAAGCTACAAACCTGTGACGAAGTCGGTGTATGAAAGAGCCGAACTTCTGTCTCTTCGTGGTACTCCTTCCTCTCAACCTGCGTGTTGACAGAGGGACTCCCTGCTTTTGCAATCGCAGCGCTGGTAAACTTTGCATGTGACCAAAGAATAAATCTTGGTACCAGCACGAGAGAAGTTGTTGGCTGAATTATTCCGGCGGCTCCACCAGGCATCCAATCAGAACACGCTAACAGTACTGATGACAGTAGTAGTGTGTATTGATGACAGTAGTACTGTGTACTGATGACAGTAGTGTATTGATGACAGTAGTGTATTGATGACAGTAGTACTGTGTACTGATGACAGTAGTACTGTGTACTGATGATAGTAGTGTACTGATGACAGTAGTACTGTGTACTGATGATAGTAGTGTACTGATGACAGTAGTACTGTGTACTGGTGGATCCAGTAACAGCAGCTCAACTTCAGATCAGTTGGTCCCGGGAGTAAAGCGCCTGGCGTTCCTCCACATTTAACTTTTATAACATGAAGTTATTCCATCAAACTGGATTTCGTTTTTCAAAAGAGAAGACGAAATTAATTTAGATTTAAATATATATGGATATGCGGTTGATTATAATAATTATATTAATAATAATAACTATTATTAATATTATTAATATTAATAACTTATTCATCATAACTAATAAAGTTTCTTGGCGCGAGGCGGGCCGATCAAAGTGCATGTTTTATGAATGAAATAGTTCTGTTGTAATGAAAACATATTCCAGACTTCGATATAATAATAAATAAGATACATAAATAAAAGCTCTTAAATGTGTATTTTTAAAGGAGTCGTGAATGAAAGGCGGCTATTAATTTAAAAAAGGGGATGAAATAAAAACCTGATAATAAAGTTGGATTATTTCACAGAGCGGCCACATTAAAGTCTGTGTTTAGTTTTCAAGATTATAAGATGATTTTAAATTAGTAAATATATTTAACATGTATATTATATAAATCAGGGCTGCACGGTGGTGTAGTGGCTAGCACTGTCACCTCACAGCAAGAGGGGTCTGGGTTCGTCTCCCGGTCTGGGCGGTCCTTCTGTGTGGAGTTTGCATGTTCTCCCCGTGGCAGCGTGGGTTCCCTCCGGGTTCTCCGGCTTCCTCCCACAGTCCAAAGACATGCCGCTCAGGTTAATTGGACTCTAAATTCCCCGTAGGTGTGAATGTGGGTATGAATGGTTGTCTGTCTCTATATGTCTGCCCTGCGATGAACTGGTGACCTGTCCAGGGTGAACCCTGCCTTCGCCCGATGTCAGCTGGGATCAGCTCCCGCGACCCTAAAAAGGATAAGCGGTTCGGAGAATGGATGGATTATATAAATCATAAGTTATGTTTCGCTACAGTTCAACTGAATTCATCGAAAATGAATAATAATGAAATTTAAAACCATTTGTTCATATGAAAGAATCCACTTCCTTAAATATTAATAACATCATATTACTCAACATTAATAATTAGTCTTATCACACTTCATATTCTAGTGAGGGTTATGGTTAGAATATTACTTATATATATTAAAAGTCCATCAGAGAAACAGTGCGAGCGGGTCAAATCTAAAGGACTCAAAATAGGATTTTTATTGTAGATATTAAAATGCCATCTAGTATTTCTAATATTATATGTAATATTACATATAATATGTATATTATATGTAATATATACTATATGTAATATTACACATAATAAGTATATTATATGTAATATATAGCAGCAGCTAACCCAGCACCGACACGAAGGCGTTGATATTAATGTATCGCTCGGCTGTTCTTTTAATTTAATTAATTAATTTTTTTAAAGTTCATAGTTAATGAATGAGTGGGAGAACTGGCTAGCTAGCAGCATAGCCATTAGCATTCATACAGAGTATGGACATTTAATGACATCGAGTATTTTCGACGGATTTCACACTTCCTCCCTTATAACAGGACAAACTAGCAGACAACTTCCAACTCCAATGGACATCCTCATAACGGATTCCCCAGTCAATTACACAATAATGTCTAATTTGCCCTAAATTATTTTTGTGCCATCTGTATTAAAGCAGCTTTAAATTCAGTTTATTTGGGTGTCAAGCGACGTCAATCAAAAGACCCAAGATATTATATTTTTGTCATCTAAAAAGAAAAAATTGTGTGCAGAGACCGTTTCACAATATGCGTTCTTGTGTGGACTTGTGTTCTCGTGAACTTGTGATACGTCATCAGTCGCGGCCCAAGTCCTGTTCCAATTCAAAAGTCTGCATCGAGCCAAGACCTGTTAGGATCCCTGTCTGCTTCTACCTACAGTTTCCACCTCCGGGTTCCGCCCACTTCCACGCCCCTCTCTTTTGGCTCAGCTGTGGCTCATCCCGGTGATCGCCGCCAGCTGGCCTAAGTACCACGGCGTTTCCCTGGCACGTTGTCAGTCCGTCCCGTTTCCAGTCTGGTCACCCCACGTGAGTCTGAACCGCCTTAGAGTGAAGATCCTGGTTGTTCCTTGTTTTTACTGTGTCGGAGCTCCACACAGAGTGAAGATCCTGGTCGTTCCTTGTTTTTACTGTGTCGGAGTTCCACACAGAGTGAAGATCCTGGTCGTTCCTTGTTTTTACTGTGTCGGACCTCGGAGCTCCACACAGAGTGAAGATCCTGGTCGTTCCTTGTTTTTACTATGTCGGACCTCGGAGCTCCACACAGAGTCCTGTCGTCCTGTTTCTTCCGGACCGTGCCCAGGTGAGCGTTCAGTTGAGTTTCCTTCCCGACTCCGGCGGTGAAGAGGAGAGATGTGGATCCGCTGGACAGTTCGTGCCGTGGATTAGTTTGTTTATTCTTTGTTTTTGTCCACCTGCTTATCTAAGGCAATAAAGTCCTTTGTTAGCTTGAAACTGCTGTGTGAGCATGCTTTTGGGTCCACTACACTACCCCACATAACAAGAACAATCCAAATGACCGGATGTGACTTGATCCGCCCATTTTACCGGGGATGCATTGGAGGTGACTTGTCCGTACTTGGGACAGCCAAATATCCCAGAATGCATTTTGCACCAGCAAAGGGGGTTAGGATTAGGATCGGGGATGAAAACTACGTTCCAAGTGGTCTTGGGTCAGGGTTAGGGGTTGGGGATGAAAACCACGTTCGAAGTCAGTTTGGGTCGAACAACGTTTTCTGTGAATGTCGTAGAGACTTGACAGCAGTCTCTGTGAATAGTAAACTGCCCACGGGCCTTCAATTGGTACCATCCGCGAGGTTCTAGGACCTTGGGAAGTACTAGTTCTGGCAGTTGTGACTCATTTCAAAATGAGTCATGGTCGAATAAAGTTTTCTGTGAATGTGCTAGGATATTCTAGGTGTGCTCTACCCCCACTAAACCAATGATTGCACTCTGATTGGACCTGGTTTGGGGCTTGTGGGACCTTGGGAAGTAGGGGTTCTTTCATTCCGGACTCATTTTCAAAATGAGTTTGGGTTGAATAACTTTGTCTGTGAAGGTGCTAGAGACTTGTAAGTGTGCTCTACCCCCATTAAGTTGATGATTGCACTTTTTGATTTGACCCGTTTTGGGATTTTTAGCCCCTTCGGTTGGCATAGGTGCCATAGACTGCCATTGTAATAGACCTGCATTGCAACATGCGTCCACAGGAGGGTGCCTGGGCTTAATTTCTTTAAAATAAAATTTGTGTAATTCCTGCTTTTGTCCAGTAGATGGGGTTAGGGTTAAGGGTTGGGGTTAGGGTGAAGACATGAACCCATAGATCTCCTCACGTCGTCCGACGACTTCGTGGTTGAATAGAGATCTAAGGCAAGGCACGGGCCAGCGCATATCACTTAGAATCCCCCTGCCGTATGTACTAAGACCCTATAATAGAACAGGGATAAGAATGATTATAAAAAAGTCTCTAATAGAGAGTGTGATGCTGAGGTGACGGATAAAGGTTAAAGGTGGGGTAAGAAGGTCAGATAATAGTAGGGTCGGTAAGGGTTAAGAATATGAATTAGGATAAAAAGTAAAGGTTAGGGGTTAAAAAGTCAGAGTAAGGGATAAGGTTCAAGGTTGAGGTTAAGGTCAGAGTACCAAGTTAGGGTTAGGGGTTAGAGGTTAAGGGTAGAGGTTACGGTTAGGGTTAGGGTTGAGGGTTAGGGGTTAGGGGTTAGGGTTAGGGTTAGGGGTTAGGGTTAGGTCTAGAGGTTGGGGTTAGGGTCAGAGGTTGGGTTAGGTCTAGAGGTTAGAGGTTAAGGTTAGGGTTAGAGGTTAGGGTTAGGGTTAGGTCTAGAGGTTAGAGGTTAGGGTTAGAGGTTAGGGTTAGGAGTTGGGTTAGGGTCAGGGGTTAGGGTTAGGAGTTAGGAGTTAGGGTCAGGAGTTGGGGTTGGAGGGTTAGTTGGGTAGGGTTAGGGTTGGGGTTAGGGTCAGGTTAGCTGGGTGCGGCTAGAGTTAGGGGTTAGGGTTGGGTTAGGGTTAAGGTTAGGGTTAGGGTTAGGGTTAGGGTTAGGGTTAGGGTAGGGTTAGGGTTAGGGTTAGGGTTAGGAGTTAGGGTTAGGGTTAGGGTTAGGTTAGGGTTAGGGTTAGGGTTAGGGTTAGGGTTAGGGTTAGGGTTAGGGTTAGGGTAGGGTTAGGGTTAGGGTTAGGGTTAGGGTTAGGGTTAGGGTTAGGGTTAGGGTTAGGGTTAGGGTTAGGGTTAGGGTTAGGGTTAGGGTTAGGGTTAGGGTTAGGGTTAGGGTTAGGGTTAGGGTTAGGGTTAGGGTTAGGGTTAGGGTTAGGGTTAGGGTTAGGGTTAGGGTTAGGGTTAGGGTTAGGGTGAGAAGAAAAGATTAGTGTGACGTGGTTGAATAGAATCTAAGGCAAGAAAGCCAGCGTTAGCCAGCCTAGTAAGTTAGAATAGAACGGTAAAATGCTTAGCTCTATAGGGAGTGTTAGGCTGAGGTCACGGATAAAGGTTAAGGGTAGGGTAAGAGGTCAGATAATAGTAGTAGGGTCGGTAGGGTTAGGGTTAAAGTAGGGTTAGGAATAAATTAGGATTAAAAGTAAGGTTAGGGGTTAAAGTCAGGGTAAGGGATAGGGTTAAGGTTGAGGCTAGGGTTAGGGTCCAAGTTAGGGTTAGGGGTTAGAGGTTAAGGGTAGGGGTTACGGTTAGGGGTTGAGGTTAGGGTCAGAGGGTTAAGGGTTAAGGGTTAGGGTCAGAGGTTAGGGTTAGGTTAGAGGTTAGAGGGTTAGGGTCAGAGGTTAGGGTTAGGTCTAGAGGTTAGAGGTTAAGGTTAGGGTTAGAGGTTAAGGGTTAGGGTTAGGGTTAGGTTAGAGGTTAGGGTCAGGGTTAGGGTTAGGTTAGAGGTTAGAGGTTAGGGTTAGGGTTAGAGGTTAAGGGTTAGGGTTAGGTCTAGGGTTAGAGGGTTAGGGTTGAAAGGGTTAGGGTTAGGGTCAGGGTGGAAGAGGGTTAGGTTAGGGTTAGTGGAGTAAGCAGCGAAATAACAGAAAAATAGGGTTAGGGTTAGGGTTAGGGTTAGGGTTAGGGTTAGGGTTAGGGTTAGGTCTAGGGTTAGAGGGTTAGGGTTAGGGTTAGGGTTAGGGTTAGGGTTAGGGTTAGGGTTAGGGTTAGGGTTAGGGTTAGGGTTAGGGTTAGGGTTAGGGTTAGGGTTAGGGTTAGGGTTAGGGTTAGGGTTAGGGTTAGGGTTAGGGTTAGGGTTAGGGTTAGGGTTAGGGTTAGGGTTAGGGTTAGGGTTAGGGTTAGGGTTAGGTTAGGGTTAGGTTAGGGTTAGGGTTAGGGTTAGGGTTAGGGTTAGGGTTAGGGTTAGGGTTAGGGTTAGGGTTAGGGTTAGGGTTAGGGTTAGGGTTAGGGTTAGGGTTAGGGTTAGGGTTAGGGTTAGGGTTAGGGTTAGGGTTAGGGTTAGGAGGGTTAGGGTTAGGGTTAGGGTTAGGGTTAGGGTTAGGGTTAGGGTTAGGGTTAGGGTTAGGGTTAGGGTTAGGGTTAGGGTTAGGGTTAGGGTTAGGGGTTAGGGTTAGGGTTAGGGTTAGGGTTAGGGTTAGGGTTAGGGTTAGAGGTTAGGGTTAGGGTTAGGGTTAGGGTTAGGGTTAGGGTTAGGGTTAGGGTTAGGGTTAGGGTTAGGGTTAGGGTTAGGGTTAGGGTTAGGGTTAGGGTTAGGGTTAGGGTTAGGGTTAGGGTTAGGGTTAGGGTTAGGGTTAGGGTTAGGGTTAGGGTTAGGGTTAGGAGTTAGGGTTAGGAGTTAGGGTTAGGAGTTAGGTTTAGGGTTAGGGTTAGGGTTTAGGGTTAGGGGTTAGGGGTTAGGGTTAGGGTTAGGGTTAGGGTTAGGGTTAGGGTTAGGGTTAGGGTTAGGGTTAGGGTTAGGGTTAGGGTTAGGGTTAGGGTTAGGGTTAGGGTTGGGTTAGGGTTAGGGTTAGGGTTAGGGTTAGGGTTAGGGTTAGGGTTAGGGTTAGGGTTAGGGTTAGGGTTAGGGTTAGGGTTAGGGTTAGGGTTAGGGTTAGGGTTAGGGTTAGGGTTAGGGTTAGGGTTAGGGTTAGGGTTAGGGTTAGGGTTAGGGTTAGGGTTAGGGTTAGGGTTAGGGTTAGGGTTAGGGTTAGGGTTAGGGTTAGGGTTAGGGTTAGGGTTAGGGTTAGGGTTAGGGTTAGGGTTGGGTTAGGGTTAGGGTTAGGGTTAGGGTTAGGGTTAGGGTTAGGGTTAGGGTTAGGGTTAGGGTTAGGGTTAGGGTTAGGGTTAGGG
>JACSYO010001990.1:0-15537 GCA_016806645.1 Ophiodon elongatus | reverse complement strand
GCGGAGCAAATTAAAAGCTTATTGACACCCGAGGGGCTCCTTGTGTGTGTGTGTGTGTGTGTGTGTGTGTGTGTGTGTGTGTGTGTGTGTGTGTGTGTGTGTGTGTGTGTGTGTTTTATACAGCAGCAGTACTTCAGTACATTCACTGTTTCTAAGTTTAAGTCAATTGGGAGTCATTTATACTTTCAGAGTACTTTTTTATTGTACTTTTGTAGTTACTTTGCAGATATCAAGTACTTTAAATACATTATATTTATGTAAATTAGATTAGATAGAAAATGTAGATTAAATGTAGTTACAAAAGAAACCAATGTCTCCTTTTTTTCTATTTAAGGAAAGTGAATAAGGTCATAGAAAAAATAATTAAAATATAATAATGATACCATTATTATTAGAAATTATTACTATGATTATTATTACCATAATTATTATTATAATTACTATTGCTGTCAATATTTTGTTGTTATTATTATTATCGTTGTTGTTACTATCATTATTATCATTATCATTTTTATTTAATTCATTTAATATGTTGTTATTATTATTACTATTATTGTTCATATTACTATTAGCATTATTACCATAATAATAATAATAATTGCTGTGAATATGTTGTTATTATTATTACTGTTATTATTCATATTACTATTAGCATTATTACCATAATTATTATTATTGCTGTCAATATGTTGTTATTATTATTATTAGTTATTGTCCATATTACTATTATTATTAATACCATAATTATTATTATTATTACTATTGCTGTCATTATATTATTATTATTTTTACTGGAATTATTCACATTAATATGGTCAGTATTATTCATGTTATTGTGGATTATTATCCTGCATTGTTTTGGTTCACTGAGCCCTCCCTCCTCCAGGTGATCACGTGTCCCCCAACCCGTCCCGGTCCCATTAAAGTGGCTCCTTACAGGAGGGGGGTCCTCTGAACACCTCCACCTCCTGCTCTAACTTTAAATGTCCCCTGAACATCTCCACTGACCGAGAGGGAGCTTCACACGCTCGCGGAGCTGCAGCCTAATTAGTCCTGAGAGTTGAAATCAATTGATTTGCTCCGGCGATGAGGAGAATATATATAAATATATAAAAGGCTTTTAAAGCCCGGGCTGTTAAACATAACAGCCCAACAGCCTGAAGGACATTTTTACTGGATCACGAGGAGCTCGGCTCGTGTCGGCCGTCACGCGCCCGTGGAGCGGCGAGGAGCCGTAACTCCTAATTACTCAGATCAACCGGCGGTGAGCTGTGAAACAGTGAAACAGTCATTCAGCGAGCAGCCCCCTGCAGGCCTGCAGATCAATACTCGTGTAGAAAGCTTTGCTCCTACACGGCTCAATAGGATCCGGGGCCCCGCGAGCCGGACCCCCGGATCGATGCCGCCGTTAAGCGCTGATTAACAACACGTTAACAACACGTCAGGGCGGAGGGAGACGAACCACGGGCCGCAGGAGGAGCGGCGGAAGGATATGGGTTTAGTTTGTCCTCTGTGTGTGGCTCGGCGGCTCTATCTCCTGCTGGATCCTCTTTATTGGTCCTCCGGTAGAGAGGCGTGTGTGTGTGTGTGTGTGTGTGTGTGTGTGTGTGTGTGTGTGTGTGTGTGTGTGTGTGTGTGTGTGTGTGTGTGGAGCGGTGAGGAGCCGTAATGGTTATTGATTCCTTCTCCTCAGTAGATAAATAGGGCCACGCTTCAATGTTCAGTCTCCAGCTGTCCTTCTTCTTCTTCTTCTTCTTCTTCTTCTTCTTCTCCTCCTCCTACTCCTTCTTCTTCTCCTCCTCCTTCTTCTCCTCCTCCTCCTCCCTTCTTCTCCTCCTCCTCCTCCTCCTCCTCTTCCTCCTCCTTCTCCACCTCCTCCTCCTCCTCCTCCTTCTCCTCCTCCTCCTCCTCCTTCCCCTCCTCCTCTTCCTTCTCCTCCTCCTCCTCCTCCCCCTCCTTCTCCTCCTCCTCCTCCCCCCCCCCCTCCTCCTCCTCCTCCTCCTCCTCCTCCCCCTCCCCCTCCTCCTCCTCCTCCTCATATGAACCTAATATAAATGACGGTTGTCTTCCCGTCAGCCGGCTGCTTGAGTCTGAGGTTTCAGTGACGTGACGAACGTGTTTCTGGGTGAGCAGAGTTGCTGGTTGCATTGCCGACCCTGAGCGCTGCCTTGCCCAGAGGCTCTCTGGCTCTGTGTTAAGTAGGTCTGAATGCCATCTGCTCAGTTCAGCTGACGGCTGCTGTGGTGATTAAATGTTCTATTATAATAAAGATGATTTATTCAAGTAATCAGATAACGTTCTTTATGCTATTCTAGTTGTATTCTACTATTTGTATTGTTGTATTAGCATATTTAATTGTAGCAGATAAACTTGTGCATTATATTCTATTTTATTCCACTGTGGTCTTAAGACTAGTCAACTGTAGTCATCTCTTTTGTTTACTTTTTTACACTTAATTTATTAGCCTTTACTTTACTGTTCTTTCTGCTCTATTGTATTTTATTTAGATGTTACTGTATTATTTTGTGCATTTTATTCTTTTTTCAGAAAACACTTGCTTACTTTAAGGCCCCTTATTTAGCATTTAAGGCAGCAAACGAACAATTATTATTATTAAAAGGCGTTACGTTGCTGCGTTACGTTGCTGCGTTACGTTGCTGCGTTACGTTGCTGCGTTACGTTGTTGCGTTACGTTGTTGCGTTAAGTTGCTGCGTTACGTTGTTGCGTTACGTTGTTGCGTTAAGTTGCTGCGTTACGTTGTTGCGTTGTTGCGTTGTTACGTTGCTGCGTTACGTTGTTGCGTTACGTTGTTGCGTTACGTTGTTGCGTTACGTTGCTGCGTTACGTTGTTGCGTTACGTTGTTGCGTTACGTTGCTGCGTTACGTTGCTGCGTTAAGTTGTTACGTTGCTGCGTTACGTTGCTGCGTTACGTTGTTGCGTTACGTTGTTGCGTTACGTTGCTGCGTTACGTTGCTGCGTTACGTTGCTGCGTTACGTTGTTGCGTTACGTTGTTGCGTTACGTTGTTGCGTTACGTTGCTGCGTTAAGTTGTTACGTTGTTGCGTTACGTTGTAAAGTTGTAGCAGTTTTGTTGCCTAAACCTAACCAATTGCTTCACAACATCGTGACATTGTGATACGAGGCTGATATGAAACGTATTTATGAAACATATGTTTGCAACAACATTGTGTTTTTTTTCCGAAACGAACAATTCCAACATCGTTTCTGTCGACGGGGTCGAGTCTGTTGACCTTTTATAGTTTCCAGTGATCGGGCGGCCGTTTGTAATCTCAGTTTCTCTCTTTGCCTCCTCAGGTCTGACTATGAGATGGAGTACGACAGATACCCCGACGATCACTACAACAGGTACCCGACATCTGATAACCTTTAATCTTTATGCTCTGAGTCCATTAACGACCCCGGTGTGTTTACGGTGGAGTTATTAGAAAGTGCAGTGCGTGGCATCCAGACGCAGTGAGGACTGGTTGTTGTTGTCAGATGTCTGACAGAAAAAGACGGAGTCACAGGGGAGATGTATTCATATGAAAGCTTCCGGAAACAGAACTGATATTTTGGTCCAAATGACTCAGGCAGCAGCTGTCAACGACCTCATCTCAGCTTCAACGGCGTTTCAACAGCCTCTAGATGTGTTTTTTCCTGAGTGACTCAAACTTTTCATCTGAGAGGAGGAACTCGGGCGCCCTCTCGGAGAACATGAACTGCCTCGGCTCTCCATTTGTGTCTGGCTCGCAGCGGCCAAATTCGATTTCCTTATTTGATGGCAGCGTTGGACTGCGAGGTTAGGAGACGATCCTCCTCCCCCGGAGAGCTGTTTACAGCTCCAGATAGACGTGAAAGCTGCGAGTGGATCCCAGTTCGACCTTGTTGTGTTCAGCTTCCAGCCGCTTGAAGAGGCATTTAGTGAGGATGAGTGCAGCTGCCGGCCTCCCCTCTGCCCTCCATCCATCCTCAGCTTCGTTCTGCACGCCGGTAAAAGACAAAATACCCCCATCGAGTACAAAACTACATCAAACACGCAGAGAGGTGAGAGAGAGAGGACGACAGAGCCTTAATGGACCACACGCCCCCAAATAAACCACTGCAGGAAAAAACGGTGAAACCTTTTTGTGCTTTTATGTTCTGACCGCGGAAGACTAGAACATTTATTCTGTAGTTTCACTGTTTGTGTTCCTTCTCGCTTCATTAGATATAACGTTGTGAGGGAAACGAAGCCTGGACCCTGTGGAGTGTCGTGCCGAGGTCACTTCGTCGTTACGTCTAAAAACCCGACTGGAGAAAAAGTCCGGAAAAAGAGAGAAGAGGGGGAAAAGTTTACAAGAGTATAGATGAGTCGAGAGCAGCGTGTGAACCACGAAATGTGAGAAAACAAAGAAGTAAACTCTTTAAACAGAATTAAATTAGCTTTGGTGCAGAAAATAGATTCACAGCTGAGCTGTTTTATTAAGTCAATTACATTCAATTAAAATAGCCCTGATGCAGAAAATGGGAAATGAGATGAGATGAGTGTGTGTGTGTGTGTGTGTGTGTGTGTGTGTGTGTTCTCAGTGTTTAAGAAACTTGATTCAATTTGTTTTTACTTTGTTTTATTTAGTTTAGTTTTTTTGTAGTGCTTTAGTTTTTGAAGTAGCAGAAATTGTGTGTGTGTGTGTGTGTGTGTGTGTGTGTGTGTGTGTGTGTGTGTGTGTGTGTGTGTGTGTGTGTGTGTGTGTGTGTGTGTGAATACAGTATATTGTTATGAACCTTGACATTTTCGTTGGTACATTTGAAGTTCCGTTTTGCGGGCGATGGACACAAAAAGGAGGACTTTCCTTTTCTCATTGATGGTTATTTTGTTCTGCACAACTATTGTAACGTTCACGCAGAAACTGTAAAAGAACAAAAGCATAAATGTTCTTCAGTATGACGGAGACTTCAGACACCAGTCTGAAAAAGAAAACCTTTTTCTCCCACTTTTTTTTTTCCATTTCTGAAACGATGCTGAAACACCCGCGTGGACGTAGATTGTTTTCATTTCGAAACAGAATCGTACTCGCGTGGACGTAGCAGTGAGAAAATAATCTGCTGTGGTCTGGACACATTTTTATCGGAGCTCTGCTGCTTATTCACAGCCTTTAAAACTCCCTGACGGCACTGAAGGTGACACGGCGCTTAGTTGTGCACTCTGAGGACTCAGCAAATTCTAGACAACAGAGAAAAAAAACACTGTTTGTCGAGGAAATGTGCCACTTCTGCAATTTAGTGTGAAAGAGAACGACAGGAGTGTCGTTATAAATCATTTCCTGTCTCTTAAACATGTGAGTCCTCCTCCATCAGCTGCTCAGGACTCAGCTGAGTTCTGAGAGAAAGGCTACACTTACGTTACCCGTGTTCGTGTACAGAACGTCAATAAACAGTTATAAACAGTCCACGTTTTACTAGCTTGCAGCCACAGATGCCGCCGGTGTTGTGGGTTAACCAGCAACCGTGTTAACTGGTGACGCCATAGAAATGAAACAGGAACGTATCAACAATCAACGTAGCTGGACGATCAGAGCGGCGGCCATTTTGTAGCGCGCTAACTTCTACATAAACTAAACAGACCATGTTGCCGAGGTGAGATTTTGCAGTACCGAATAAAACGAGCAGTGGAGGAGTAACATTAAGAAGTTTAATTTAACTTCATTCACACAGCCTCGTCACGTCGTAGGAAAACGCACTGCTCTTTGCACAATGGGACCTTATTTCACAAAATTATGCACGTTAGTCAACGGCGAGAGACAAATAACTATTTGATCCCGTTTGTATGAACCATGAATTACACAAATGATGTTTGTTGATTTTAAAAGATAATTTTGCACATCAAGAAAGTTGCATTTTGTCCTAATTGGAAAGACGCAAATAAAAGTGTCGTCTCTTTGAAGCTACAATGTGTTTAGCACCAGGATGTTCTCACACCAACAACGGGTCTCACTCCTTCTTTCTCTTCTCGGATGACAAAGAGAGATAAAACTCATCGGGTGAGATAACGTTACGTTTTGGTACATAACCAGGTTAGCTAGCTAGCTAGCTAGCAGGCCAAGCTAACGGCTGTGTTGGTGACGCACACTGTGTGAGACGAGAGACGCAGTTCACCGAGCGGTTTCACACGAAACTAAATGTTACGATGACAACTGTGAGATTCTTGACGCGCAAAACTATCTTTTAAATTGACAGACATATGTTTAATCCAACGGGCCACCGATGAAGGATATTTCTACCAAAATAATGTCTCAAGGGGGACACCGGAAAGCAGAGGGACTTCACCATGACACCTTCTTTCGGCAGCACTGGTACCAACGGTTCCTCCTCCTAGCTAACTAGCTAACTAGCTACCTAGTGTTGTGGAAGATTTCTACATTAATCAGGAGAAGAAGCCGAAGTTAAGAAAAATGGATAAAGTCTTTAGAAATCCAGTTTGTCTTTGTCCTTCTTTATTATTATTTTCCCATTACACTAGCTACCTAGCTAACTAGCTACCTAACTACATAGCTAACTAGCTAGGCATCCGTCTCCTGAGCTGCAGCTGCTCTCTTCCCGGCGAGCTTTGACAACAACACTTTACAGCCCCACTGATGTGGCTGTCGCCGTAACATCTAACGACAATCACCATATTCTTTTGTACTGGAAATGGAGACTGGTTCTGAGGAAACCAGTTCAATGTCCGTTCTACTCGTGTTCTAGTTCTATGGTGGACTCTCGGGCCGAACGTGTTGCTCATAGTGACGGCAGAACGCGTAGTCTCGTTAATTATATTTAAAGGGAGGACAAATAAATCTCTAATGAAACTGGAACCAAACTTGTAGAATTTGAGAGAAATCAACACGGAAATTCTGGTACCAAGATTCTCAGAGACGACGTGTGAGCACATTTCAAAGTGCTTTACGGAGCAACACTTCCCTCCTCCGTCTGCAGTGACACGAGGTGATTCTGAGAAACAGACGCCTCGCTCACTCAGTCGACTTTCAGACGAAGGTTAAAAGAAACAAATGTCTAACTAAAATGCAAAAAATAAAAAAGTGTAAACAGCGGTCTGACCGCCCCACCACGGGCTGAAGACACAGATCGCTGCAGGCCGCCAAGGACAGGTGGAGGAGGAGGAGGTGTAACTGTATGTTAGCTGGAGAAGAAGATGAAAGAGAGGAGGAAGAGGATGGGGAGAGAACAGCAGATGAGAGGAAAAGAGGCTGACAGCATGAAAAACGAGTGTGTTGGCAGCCGGCAGCCGCTCAGATAAACGCTCCGCTCAGTTCCCTCCCTCCCTCTGTTCACTCGTCTGCTTATTTCCTCGCACACATTCCCTCGTTCCTACGGGGAAACCCACATGATTCATTTGTGAAGTGCAGCTCTGGTCCTGGTTCGGTTGCTGAAAGAGAAATTACAGCGTCGGTCATCTGGAAGAAAGTACGCAGATCTTATCGGGGGGCAGAAGCACTCCGTTACAAGTCAAAGTCATTCATGGAAAATCTAAAAAAAAGAGCAGTGTTACAATCATTATTATTTTTAGATTATTATTATATTTCACATTATTTGATTATTGCAACGCAGTCTCGCGGCACTTCGTGAAATATGCAAAATGCAATTTATTGGTTTTACATGAATTGTCCGTAGTCTTTGTGTCGCTCGGACGACATCACGTTAAAAAAACAAACTTTAGGTTTAGGCAACAAAACAAATAGTCCTGTGTTTTTTGGACCCATCCACATCCTCTCCCCCCGGCTCACTACGTATCTTTTTGGATATTAAATACCACGTCACTGTTGCTAAGTCACATTGATGCATTTAATTTGTGCGTCCACCATGAAAAAACAGACAATATGTGTCCATGTACACGGAAAAAATTGATTTCGTGACTATTTCCCAAAGCTTCATGTGTTAAAGCTGCATTCTCTCTCCTGACCACCAGGGGGCGACTCCTCTGGTTGTATAGAAGTCTATAGAAAATTACTCTACTTAATTTATTACCATTTTAATGTAACAGAGTATTTTCACAGTGTGGAGTTCGTACTTTTTACTGGCAGTAAAGGATCTAAATACTTCCTCCATCATGGAGCAGTGCATTGTGGGATCAAAGGGCCTCAGACATAATGAACCTTTTTGTATAAAAACCCACCTGCACAGTGTTTGCCCAGGTGTAACATCAATATCTGACCTGTCCAGCCGGCAGAAGGATAATATTTCATGCACGCCACTCCTTCTCTGGAAAAGCCTCCAGGAATGAACGTTTTATTTATTTCATATTTATCTGGAGAATAACACGAGCTTCAGCGTGTGAGCGAACACGGAGCCGGGATGCAAAGCCGCTGTGGCCGTGTCAACACCGCCGTCCTGTAAATATTTATAGGCGTTTATCTGCCAGGCTGCGGATTATCAGCTTAGTGAGGTACAGTACTCGGCGGTTATCCTGCGAGGACAAACGCAGCAGCAGGTCTGAATATGCATCACAAATCAGAAAGTTGTCCATCAGAAGATGTTAATCCCTCGCGGTGCCGCTGCCAGCTGTTTGTGTGCCGGAGAGGAATCAGGACGATAACAGTCGTCAGACCTGTTTGAGACGCACGAGACAAACTTCCTGCATTTTTACCTGCAATCACGTCTCCTGTACCTTTTACATTTTAATTACTTTATTTTTTAACCTTTGTTTTTGGACATCAAGGTTTTTTTTTTACTGCAGTAAAAGTACTAATACCACGCTGTGGAAATACTCCACCTCAAGTAGAAGTCCTGCATTCAAAACTTACTGCAGTAAGTGTGTTTCAGTAAAAGTGAAAGTATTGATTGATCAGTAAAATGTTTTATTATATATCTGACTTCTCTGCGTTAATATTCCTGCTGCATTAATGTGTATTAATGTGCATTAATGTGCATTAATGTGTATTAATGTGTATTAATGTGCATTAATGTGCATTAATGTGCATTAATGTGTATTAATGTGTATTAATGTGCATTAATGTGTATTTATTTCAACCCAAAAGACGAAAGTATGTTACGATATTTTAGTATTTCACGATCTTTTCCTAAACTTAACTAAGTATTTTACGATCTTTTCCTAAACTTAACTAACTATTTTACGATCTTTTCTTAAACTTAATTATTTCACGATCTTTTCTTAAACTTAACTGAGTATTTTACGATCTTTTCTTAAACTTAAGTATTTTACGATCTTTTCTTAAACTTAACTAAGTATTTTACGATCTTTTCTTAAACCTAACTAAGTATTTTACGATCTTTTCTTAAACCTAACTGAGTATTTTACGATCTTTTCCTAAACTTAACTAAGTATTTTACAATCTTTTCTTAAACTTAACTGAGTATTTTACGATCTTTTCCTAAATCTAAGTATTTCACAATCTTTTCCTAAATCTAAGTATGTTACGATCTTTTCCTAAATCTAAGTATTTTACGATCTTTTCTTAAACTTAAGTATTTTACGATCTTTTCTTAAACTTAACTGAGTATTTTACGATCTTTTCTTAAACTTAAGTATTTTACGATCTTTTCTTAAACTTAACTGAGTATTTTACGATCTTTTCTTAAACTTAACTAAGTATTTTACGATCTTTTCTTAAACCTAACTAAGTATTTTACGATCTTTTCTTAAACCTAACTAAGTATTTTACGATCTTTTCTTAAACCTAACTGAGTATTTTACGATCTTTTCCTAAACTTAACTAAGTATTTTACGATCTTTTCTTAAACTTAACTGAGTATTTTACGATCTTTTCCTAAATCTAAGTATTTCACAATCTTTTCCTAAATCTAAGTATGTTACGATCTTTTCCTAAATCTAAGTATTTTACGATCTTTTCTTAAACTTAAGTATTTTACGATCTTTTCTTAAACTTAACTGAGTATTTTACGATCTTTTCTTAAACCTAACTAAGTATTTTACGATCTTTTCTTAAACTTAACTGAGTATTTTACGATCTTTTCTTAAACCTAACTAAGTATTTTACGATCTTTTCCTAAACTTAACTGAGTATTTTACGATCTTTTCCTAAACTTAACTAAGTTGTTTCCTGTCAAGACGGAAGTTTATTTCATGTTCACGTAACGAGCAGAAAACGCACAAAGAAACGAGGACTAACTTTTGGTACAAAACGATCCGTTGTGTGAGGAAACTCTGATCCTCGTGTGAATCGCTGAAAACAAGAGAAACATCTGAAGCATTAAAAATGCATTTTGTGAATGAAGCAACGTCGCAGTCTTTAAAAAAGCTCCCACGGATTCAGTGAAGTTTGTAAACGCAGCTTCAACCGTTTCTACGTAAATGTAACGATTTCAATTTGTTTTCCAGTTTTGTTTTTGATTACGTTTTCAAATCTCTTAAAGATGTAGTACGTGTATTTGTGTTTTTTTTTTATTGCATTTATTTAAAACAAGACATATTTGTGTGTGCATCAAAAATATATTTGTGAATATTTTTTCACAATTCTATATAACGGCAATTTTTTTTGCATGCATTGACAAATATTTTTAATATAAATTTTTGTATAAATCATTAATATTGAAACGGATCCGATACGCTTAAACTAACATCTTAAGAAGTTCAGATTGACAGTTACGCATATTTTAACTCTGCACAACTCGTCCTATGTTTGTTATTTTTCCTCCCATTGATCAGAATCACCTTTATGGAAAATGAAAACCCAGATCTGATCAAGCTGTTTTTCATCTTACTTTAATAAACCTGCAGGAACACGGCGGGAATCTGCAGCCTGTCACGTCAAGTAGAAACATGAACCCCCCCCCCCTCCCCACCTACTCCCCCCTGTACCCCCCATACCCCCCCGTACCCCCCCCCCAACATTATTACATGTTTTTGTCATTTTTTCCTCAGGCCTTTGAAGTGTAAATGTTTTTCCACGCCACTAAAGCAGCTTTTGAAATGAACTGCGTGTGTGTGTGTGTGTGTGTGTGTGTGTGTGTGTGTGTGTGTGTGTGTGTGTGTGTGTGTGTGTGTGTGTGTGTGTGTGTGTGTGTGTGTGTGTATTAATGTGACAGTGGAAGAGATGAAGTGTATTCATGTCCTCCTGCAGCTGCTCCGTGATAGACAGCGAGAGGAAGGGCCTCCTCTATCGCTCTCTGCATCAAATTGCCGGCGTCAGTCAGATCTCACCTGCAGCACGGCGCTCTAAGAAACACGCCGTCGTTAGAGGGAGCAAGAGGGAGGAATGTGGGATTATTAGATGAAATGAAGTCAGTGCCGGTTATATGTTTTTTTTTTTTTTTTATAAGATAAATTGTTCTGTCCTTCATAAAGTTTTAGCTCACCTCGAGCAGGTAACAGCTGTGTCACTTTCACTCGACTTTTCGACTGCAGCTTCATCATAACGTCAGAGCTTTCATCCTCAATTAATTTCATTGTAGATCATTTTTTTATTTTTTTGTAAGAATTAAGGGGTATTTTCTTCTGGGTCAGCAGGTTAGTGGACGAAGCAGAGAGAACGTCCTTCAGGCAGGAACTGAGTTTAAACCTCTGCATTCTCTCTGACCACCAGGGGGCGACTCCTCTGGTTGTATAGAAGTCAAAGCTTCATGTGTTAAAGCTGCATTCTCTCTCCTGACCACCAGGGGGCGACTCCTCTGGTTGTATAGAAGTCAAAGCTTCATGTGTTAAAGCTGCATTCTCTCTCCTGACCACCAGGGGGCGACTCCTCTGGTTGTATAGAAGTCAAAGCTTCATGTGTTAAAGCTGCATTCTCTCTGCTGACCACCAGGGGGCGACTCCTCTGGTTGTATAGAAGTCAAAGCTTCATGTGTTAAAGCTGCATTCTCTCTCCTGACCACCAGGGGGCGACTCCTCTGGTTGTATAGAAGTCAAAGCTTCATGTGTTAAAGCTGCATTCTCTCTCCTGACCACCAGGGGGCGACTCCTCTGGTTGTATAGAAGTCAAAGCTTCATGTGTTAAAGCTGCATTCTCTCTCCTGACCACCAGGGGGCGACTCCTCTGGTTGTATAGAAGTCAAAGCTTCATGTGTTAAATTTTAATGAACGTTGTATTTCTTTGTATTTCTTCCGAAACTGGTTCATTAGCATATTTTATAAACTACTTCAGTTTGTTACGAACATAAAGATTAAATCTGCCTCCTCTTCATCACAGTAATAAAACAATCAAGAGACTGCAGCAGGGTCTCGGGCAGCAGTGCATCATGGGACTCTGATCCGTGTGTGTGTGTGTGTGTGTGTGTGTGTGTGTGTGTGTGTGTGTGTGTGTGTGTGTGTGTGTGTTGCAGGGTCTTTGACTACCAGCGTGTCCCCTCCTCGGTGCCGGTGGATCCCGGTCCTGTGAAACGACCCCGCCCTTCATCCTCCTCCTCCTCTTCCTCCTCCACAGCAGCAGCTCTGAGGGTGAAGAGCCGCCGAGCCTCCAGCAGGAGCAACAAGCGCACCTCCTCCTCCTCCTCCTCCTCCGCCTCCTCCGAACGTAAGAGGGACCTCGAACAGTCAAACTTTACTTTTTATTTCATCATTCAATCGTTCTCATTATCACGAAACTTTAATGAAATCAGAAAGTCAAAACTAAAATAAGTCTCAGTGAAAACTCAATTCGTACATCAGGTAACGTTAGCGACGTCACGCTATAATCAAGAAGAACCAATAGGAGTATTGAGAGTAAGAGTACTAGTATCAGTAAGAGTACTAGTATCAGTAAGAGTACTAGTATCAGTAAGAGTACTAGTATCAGTCAGAAGTCTTCATGAGTCTCATCACTCGCTGATTTCCACCTAATCTTTGACCCAGATGAATCCATAAGAGGTCATAATATAATAATAATATAATAATAAAATAATAATATAATAATAAAATAATAATATTGTAATAATAATATTATAATAATAATAATAATAATAATATAATAACCGGGGTCATGGCCGCAGTCGTGTGGGTTTTGAACGTTAAATACTTTTCACCACTAGAGGGCAGCGCCTCGACCCTCCGAGGCTTTTAAATGTCACGCCGTAATATTTTCCTTTAAATCCGCAGAGGATGTCTCCTTTCCTAAGACCTCGTGTTTCCTCCTCGCCTCGGTGGCGGGGCCCCGGGGTGCTGCAGAGAAGGCGGTTATTGGGAGAGGGTGCCAGATGGTCTCTTCATTAAAAGCCTCTGTACCGCGGGGCTCTCCCAGCCGAGCCAATCAGCGCTCGCTTCAGACGGAGTTAATCGTGCGTGGCCAATAAGAATTGTTTATCCTGGTTTATTACAAACCGTAATAGTTTTCACGAGCAGAATCAGATTGCCTTTCAAGCTCCCCGAGGTCGAGGCGCTTTCAGGAGGGAAGTAGTTTTCAGGGTCGTTTGGCGAGCTGTCGGCGGCACCGGCGGTCTATTGGGGGGAAGAGAAGGGGGGAGGGGGGTGAGAGGGTGAGGGGGGGGGGGGGAGGGGGGGGGTGAGGTGGGGGGTGAGGGTGAGGGGGGGGGTGAGAGGGTGAGGGGGGGGGACCAAACTCTGATCCATTTTGAAGATGTTTCGCCGACTAAAGACGGGAAAAGTAAAAAAAAAAAAAAAAAAAGACTAATTTATTCGCTGGACAACAGAAGTAGTTCCAACGTGTTTACAGGAGTCTCCTCACAGCAGGAGGGACGCGGGTTCGATTCCCGGGCCGACACTAAACGGGACGAGGGCCCACGGGTAACGGATGGATGGATGTTTACAGGAAAATAATAAACATACAAAATAAATGACTGAGGGACTGAGACCTGAGGAAAGGACGCAAGTGAGGAAAAAGTGGATGCAATTAAGAGAATTGGGATGCAGCCGAAGAATACGTGACTCATTTCTGATTATTGAACAACTTCCCTCTCTCTCTCTCTCTCTCTCTCTCTCTCTCTCTCTCTCTCTCTCTCTCTCTGTCTCTCTCTCTCTCCTCTCTCTCTCTGTCTCTCTCTCTCTCTCTCCCTCTCTCTCTCTCTCTCTCTCTCTCTCTCTCTCTCTCTCTCTCCCTCTCTCTCTCCGTTCCTCCCTCCCTCTCTCCCTCCCTCTCTCCCTCCCTCCCTCCCTCTCTCCCTCCCTCTCTCCCTCTCTCCCTCCCTCTCTCCCTCCCTTCCTCCCTCCCTCTCTCCCTCCCTCTCTCCCTCTCTCCCTCCCTAGTGAAGATGGCGGAGCTTCTTGCCATAAAGAAGGAGCTGACGGTGATCAAGGTCCAGATCGACGGCCTGTTGGACTGCGTGGAGAAGATGGACAGACAGAGGAAGGACAGCTCAGGTATTCATACGATCATAGAGAGGGAGGGGGGAGGGGGAGAGAGAGAGAGAGAGAGAGAGAGAGAGAGAGAGAGAGAGAGAGAGAGAGAGAGAGAGAGAGGGTTTGTTTACCATCAGCAGTGAGACTCTATCTCTCTCTATCAGAGAGAGAGGGTTCTATGACTTCCCTCCAGCGGAGCGAGGATTATGACGAGAGGTAAACAGCGATAAACGCCGGCCTCGTAACCTTTCACAAGCTCCCCTTCAGCTCAGGAGTTATCTCTGTGTGTGTGTGTGTGTGTGTGTGTGTGTGTGTGTGTGTGTGTGTGTGTGTGTGTGTTTGTTATCTCTACTTTGGGAGAAGAGAATTTGCTTACGAGGATAAAACGAAAGTAGCATTTTAAGATATTAGGAAACTTATATTTATTGTAATAACGACCTGCAGACTAGTGGTGGAAGGAAGTATTCAGTAGTACCACAGTGTACAAATACAGTAGTACCACAGTGTACAAATACAGTAGTACCACAGTGTACAAATACTCACTTCATAGTAAAAGTCCTCTTCTACAGGGAACTTTTATTTTGTGTTGTCTTTGGCGCCCCCTGTGGACGATGGTGGTAGTGTTCATCTTTAGAAAACCTCATTTTACTGCTAACTTACTGTGTGTGTGTGTGTGTGTGTGTGTGTGTGTGTGTGTGTGTGTGTGTGTGTGTATGTGTGTGTGTGTGTCAGAGTGTGCTCAGGGTGTGTCGGACTCTCCTCATCGAGGTTCAGTCAGCAGTCTGGAGAGAGAGAGTCCTGAACCAGGAGAGGCCAGCGAGGACGAGCAGTACCAGCACTACTACCCCCACAGCTACCCCCACAGGGTAATTATATACACTACTACCCCCACAGGGTAATTATATACACTACTACCCCCACAGCTACCCCCACAGGGTAATTATATACACTACTACCCCCACAGGGTAATTATATACACTACTACCCCCACAGGGTAATTATATACACTACTACCCCCACAGCTACCCCCACAGGGTAATTATATACACTACTACCCCCACAGCTACCCCCACAGGGTAATTATATACACTACTACCGCCACAGGGTAATTATATACACTACTACCCTCACAAGCTAAATATATACACTACTACCCCCACAGGGTAATTATATACACTACTACCCCCACAGGGTAATTATATACACTACTACCCAGACATAAATAAGTATTCTGTTTACTCTTTAAACTACCCAATCTTCCAAGTAACTACCCAAACTACCCCCATACCTACCCCCCCACAGGGTAAATAACTG
>JACSYO010001989.1:5000-17500 GCA_016806645.1 Ophiodon elongatus | reverse complement strand
GGGCCAGGTGATTCGGTTGCCGGCTCTCCACACCCTCCCCAGGTCCAGGAGCGACGTACCGTGTTCCATTAAGAATCCAGGGGGGTACACATCAGGCGATGGTGAATTCGGGCTGTACGCAGTCGATGATCCACCAGAGCCTGGTTCAGCCCGGGGCATTGGTGGAGGCATGGTGGGTGAAAATTAGGTGTGTGCATGGGGACGTTCACGAGTATCCCATAGTGTCAGTTGAGATTAGATACATGGGGAAAAAACATAGAGTAAAGGTCGCGGTTAGCTCCCGCCTTACGCACCCCCTGATCTTGGGAACCGATTGGCCGGGGTTCAATAAGTTAATGGGGCAGGCTGCGGGGTGTGTTCACGACGGTCAGGGTCATGCGGTGTTGCTGTGCTCAGCAGTGACACGAGGTCGTCCGACGCTGCGGATGGGGAGGGAGAACCCATATTCCACTCCATGGAAGATTTTCCACTCGAGCAGTCTCGGGATGATACTCAGTCATACCCGCACTCTTCATCAGGGGCAGCTGTATCGGTGAGTCGTGACACCCAGGTGCTGGTGCTAGTGCTCACTATAACCTGATGGCTGGCCACATGGGATATGAAAAACACTGGACCGGATAATGACCCGATCTTATTGGCCGGGCATCCGGGGGGATGTGTTCCGTTGGTGTGCGTCCTGCCCGGAGTGTCAACTGGTAACTTTACGGGTTCCTGGGCATTAGCTCTCTTCGGACCAGTGTGAACAGCCACAGACCAACGGACTAGGAGAGCCTCTGAAGAAGACTGAAAAAGACTCTGAAGACTCTGAAGAAGACTCTGAAGTCCAGGATCCGTAGATTTATCCACGAAGATGAACGTGATTGGGATAGATGGCTTGACCCTCTGTTTGCGGTCCCCCAGGCCTCCACGGGGTTCTCTCCCTCTGAACTGCTGTTCGGCAGGACACCACAGGGGGTGCTCGACCTGATTAAAGTAAACTAGGAGGAAGGTCCGAGCCCCGGTAAGAGTGAGATCCAATACGTTCTGGACCAGCGAGCAAAACTCCAAATATCGGGTCGGCCCCACGAGAGAACTGGCTCCAGGCCCGGAGGAGCCGGGCTCTGAACTCCTCGCCCAGTGAAGAGGCCCCTTGTGGTCACACGGCGACTATCAGGTGGTGCGTTCTGAAAGGGGCGGAGCTACGCAGATCTACCACCTCAACCTCCTAACAGCATGGAGAGAGGCGGAGTCTGTTTCTCTGGTAACTGAAGCCCATCTCCAGAGGGCATCCTCCTCTTCCTCAGGTGTGTAGTATCTTCATCCTCCTCTTCCTCAGGTGTGTAGTATCTTCATCCTCCTCTTCCTCAGGTGTGTAGTATCTTCATCCTCCTCTTCCTCAGGTGTGTAGTATCTTCATCCTCCTCTTCCTCAGGTGTATAGTATCTTCATCCTCCTCTTCCTCAGGTGTGTAGTATCTTCATTCTCCTCTTCCTCAGGTAATAATAATAATAATAATGCTAATGATGATAATAATAATAACAATAATAATAATAATAATAATAATGATAATAATAATGATGATGATAATGATGATAATAATAATAATGCTAATGCTAATGCTAATAATAATCAAACCATTTTCATCAGCTGCAGTCACTCAGACTAAGCTTCACCTCCTGCTGCCAATTAACATCCGACCAATCAGAGCAGACAGACAGGTTGTCAGACAGACAGACAGACAGGTGGGCAGATAGACAGACAGGTGGGCAGGCAGACAGGTGGGCAGGCAGACAGACAGACAGGTGGACAGACAGGTAGACAGGCAGACAGACAGGTGGGCAGACAGACAGACAGGTGGGCAGACAGACAGACAGGTGGATAGGCAGACAGACAGGTGGGCAGACAGACAGACAGGTGGGCAGACAGACAGACAGGTGGATAGGCAGACAGACAGGTGGGCAGACAGACAGGTGGACTGCAGTCATTACCGTCTGACGGCTCGATGCAGCTTCAGTTCATCTGCTGCTCCGCAGAACACACGCGCACAAACGTTCACGCGCACATGCACACACACTCACTCACAAACGTTCACGCGCACAGGTTCTCACACGCACGCGCTCAGCAGAAACAGTAGAGATCGTCTCACCTCAGACCATCGATCCGCTTTGATTCCGATCACGTTTCCTCTTCCGCTGCAGAACCGGACCCGCGCACGAGCCGTGACACCGGACACGCTCACGAGACGTGACACCGGACACACCTGCCTGCTGGTCCCGGTTCTGGTTCCGATAGTCCCGATTTAGACCCCGTTCTCCCTCAAATACCGAGAACCCGCTGCGACCGCTTTCTGTTAGCTGGAGATCTTCTGTGTGTGTGTGTGTGTGTGTGTGTGTGTGTGTGTGTGTGTCTCTGTGTGTGTGTGTGTGTCTCTGTGTGTGTGTGTGTGTGTGTGTGTGTGTCTCTGTGTGTGTGTCTCTGTGTGTGTGTGTGTCTGTGTGTGTGTGTGTGTCTCTCTGTGTGTGTGTGTGTGTGTGTGTGTCTCTCTGTGTGTGTGTGTGTGTGTGTGTGTGTGTGTGTGTGTGTGTCTGTGTCTGTGTGTGTGTGTGTGTGTGTCTCTGTGTGTGTATCTGGTAGTGGACTAGGAACCAGAATAACCCACCTGAGATCCTCCAGACTCCGTACAAAGTCCCAGGAAACAGAATCCTTCTTCCTCATGATTTCTTCAGGGAATATGAGAACCTCCGTCAGCCAAGTCCTCCACGATGGGGGTCCTCTGATCCGTGAGAGACATAGTCCTCCACGATGGGGGTCCTCTGATCCGTGAGAGACAGAGTCCTCCACGCTGGAGCATACCCAGATCCATATCCATATCTAGACCCAGACCCAGACTCGTACCCATATCTAGATCCAGACCCATATATAGACCCAGATCAGGACCCAGACCTAGACCCAGATCCATACCTATATCTAGACCCAGATCAGGACCCAGACCCATATCTAGACTCAGACCCATATATAGACCCGGACCTAGATCCAGACCAAGACCTAGATCCAGATCCAGGTCCCAGATCCAGACCTAGATCCAGATCCAGACCCATACCCAGTTGTCTGGTGAGACCAGGACTGAGCAGGAGGTTCCTGAACTCTTTGTTGTTCACGTTGAATCAATGACGTCGTGTCTTCTCTCATCGTCACAAACAAAATGGCCGATGGCGTTTGGAAACACGGAGTTTCACTGTTTTAGAGCTGCAGTTAAATTCTGAAACATTTATTTATTTTCTGAAGAAACGTTGCTTGTTTTGAACTTTCCAGCGTAAAAGTCAATCAGGACGAAAACAAGCTTTTATTTTGAAAGTTTTATTACAAAGTAAAATACAAAACAAACTTTATTTACAGGTTTGGTTCAGAGGAACGTGTTCGGTGATGCGTTCAGGTGTCGGTCAGGTGTCGGTCAGCTGAGTGCTGCAGGGATCCTCCTCCACAGACCTCCACACAGACAGTTCTTGATCCAGCGCTGCTCCCACTGCTTCATGGCGTTGGTCTTGTTCGGAGAGCGGAGCATCGTCACACAGCCGCACCTGAACACATCACACACAACATTTAACGTGTTTCCCTTTTACAGGCACCTGAACACATCACACACAACATTTAACGTGTTTCCTAGAACACCTGAGGCTGAAGCTGGTGAAACAGGTGAGTGTGCTGTGACATCACTTCCTGTGGACTCACCTGGTGCAGGCCTTGCTCTCCTCAGTGGGACAGACGCCCATATGGACACAACGCAGGTTATCCATCTTCTGAGAGCCGGGACTCCTACACACACACACACACACACACGATTGATGAACTTGTACATGTGATAATCTCAGTGTGTTGAACCGGTCCCTGGTTCAGGTGCGTTACCTGGTGAAGACCTCCAGCGGGGCGGTGGACCCGGCTCCGGGCAGAGACGAGGCTTTTCCAAACTGCAGCCTGAGCGGGTGTTTACCCTGCAGCTTGACGATGACACCGTCATTAACTGGGAGCCAGTCCATACTGGGAACCAGCAGCTGACTGGGCAGCAGGCAGCACTCATCTATCAAAGTCTCATCAGGGTCCTGGGGGGGTCCGTCATCCCGGGCTGAGACAGACAATCAGTGAGTCAGTGAACGTGGTGACTTTACATGTTGTAAAATCAATAAGGTGATCGGTAAGGTCTCTAAAGGGTCAATAAGGTGATGGGTAAAGTCTCTAAAGGATCCAGAAGGTGATGGGTAGAGTCTCTAAAGGATCCAGAAGGTGATGGGTAGAGTCTCTAAAGGATCAATAAGGTGATGGGTAAAGTCTCTAAAGGATCCATAAGGCGATGGGTAAAGTCTCTAAAGGATCCATAAGGCGATGGGTAGAGTCTCTAAAGGATCCAGAAGGCGATGGGTAGAGTCTCTAAAGGATCCATAAGGCGATGGGTAGAGTCTCTAAAGGATCCATAAGGCGATGGGTAGAGTCTCTAAAGGATCCAGAAGGCGATGGGTAGAGTCTCTAAAGGATCCAGAAGGCGATGGGTAGAGTCTCTAAAGGATCCAGAAGGCGATGGGTAGAGTCTCTAAAGGATCCAGAAGGCGATGGGTAGAGTCTCTAAAGGATCCAGAAGGCGATGGGTAGAGTCTCTAAAGGATCCAGAAGGCGATGGGTAGAGTCTCTAAAGGATCCAGAGGCGATGGGTAGAGTCTCTAAAGGACAGATGGGTAACACAACAAAGGATCCATAAGGCGATGGGTAAAGTCTCTAAAGGATCCATAAGGCGATGGGTAAAGTCTCTAAAGGATCCATAAGGCGATGGGTAGAGTCTCTAAAGGATCCAGAAGGCGATGGGTAGAGTCTCTAAAGGATCCAGAAGGCGATGGGTAGAGTCTCTAAAGGATCCAGAAGGCGATGGGTAAAGTCTCTAAAGGATCCATAAGGCGATGGGTAAAGTCTCTAAAGGATCCATAAGGCGATGGGTAGAGTCTCTAAAGGATCCATAAGGCGATGGGTAGAGTCTCTAAAGGATCCAGAAGGCGATGGGTAGAGTCTCTAAAGGATCCATAAGGCGATGGGTAGAGTCTCTAAAGGATCCATAAGGCGATGGGTAGAGTCTCTAAAGGATCCATAAGGCGATGGGTAGAGTCTCTAAAGGATCCATAAGGCGATGGGTAGAGTCTCTAAAGGATCAATAAGGCGATGGGTAGAGTCTCTAAAGGATCCAGAAGGCGATGGGTAGAGTCTCTAAAGGATCAATAAGGCGATGGGTAGAGTCTCTAAAGGATCCAGAAGGCGATGGGTAGAGTCTCTAAAGGATCCAGAAGGCGATGGGTAGAGTCTCTAAAGGATCCAGAAGGCGATGGGTAGAGTCTCTAAAGGATCAATAAGGCGATGGGTAGAGTCTCTAAAGGATCAATAAGGTGATGGGTAGAGTCTCTAAAGGATCAATAAGGTGATGGGTAGAGTCTCTAAAGGATCCAGAAGGTGATGGGTAGAGTCTCTAAAGGATCCAGAAGGTGATGGGTAGAGTCTCTAAAGGATCCAGAAGGTGATGGGTAGAGTCTCTAAAGGATCCAGAAGGTGATGGGTAGAGTCTCTAAAGGATCCAGAAGGTGATGGGTAGAGTCTCTAAAGGATCCAGAAGGTGATGGGTAGAGTCTCTAAAGGATCCAGAAGGTGATGGGTAGAGTCTCTAAAGGATCCAGAAGGTGATGGGTAGAGTCTCTAAAGGATCCAGAAGGTGATGGGTAGAGTCTCTAAAGGATCCAGAAGGTGATGGGTAGACTTACAGCAGAGCCACAGCTTGGTGAGCAGTCTGAACAGAAGCTGCATGCTGTCCTGGTTGTCCGACGTCGCGGTGAATGTGGGGAGGCAGCCCGGCTTCAGGAGACCCCAGATCCGGATCATTACCAACATCTCCCTCAGCATCCCCAGAGACGCCCCGTCCCTCATGAAGCCGAACCCGGGCCGGACCATGGAGCCCTGTGGGGCCAGAGACCACCATGAACAGGTCTGTGGTCTGACCCTCATAAGGACCAGACCACCATGAACAGGTCTGTGGTCTGACCCTCATAAGTACCAGACCACCATGAACAGGTCTGTGGTCTGACCCTCATAAGGACCAGAGACCACCATGAACAGATGTAGCTCACCTGGTTGGGCAGGTTGGCCAGCAGGTAGAGGACAAAGTCTCCCACCCATTGGATGAGCTGCTGCAGGGACTGGAGGGGAGGGCCGTCCAACACAAACTCCTCTGTCTTCAGATTGATCATCACCTTATCAATATCTGAGGAGAAACAATGGTCATCCTCACCTGTGTAGGTATCTCACCTGTCCCTCAGGTGTCTCACCTGTGTGTAGATATCTTACCTGTCCCTCAGGTGTCTCACCTGTGTAGATATCTTACCTGTCCCTCAGGTGTCTCACCTGTGTAGGTATCTCACCTGTCCCTCAGGTGTCTCACCTGTGTGTAGATATCTTACCTGTCCCTCAGGTGTCTCACCTGTGTAGATATCTCACCTGTCCCTCAGGTATCTCAGGTGTCTCACCTGTGTAGGTATCTCCCCTGTCCCTCTGGTGTCTCCCCCATCCCTCTGGTGTCTCCTCCCATCCCTCTGGTGTCTCCCCCCGTCTCCTCTGGTGTCTCCCCCGTTCCCCCCGCCCCCTCTGGTGTCTCCCCCCCCCATCCCTCTGGTGTCTCCCCCCCCATCCCTCTGGTGTCTCCCCCTGTCCCCTCTGGTGTCTCCCCCGTTCCCCCCGCCCCCTCTGGTGTCTCCCCCTGTCCCTCTGGTGTCTCCCCCTGTCCCTCTGGTGTTTCCCCCGTCCCCCCCGTCCCTCTGGTGTCTCCCCCCGTCCCTCTGGTGTCTCCCCCGTCCCCCCCGTCCCTCTGGTGTCTCCCCCTGTCCCCTCTGGTGTCTCCCCCGTCCTCTCTGGTGTCTCCCCCGTCCCCCCCGTCCCTCTGGTGTCTCCCCCTGTCCCCTCAGGTGTCTCCCCCGTCCCCCCCGTCCCTCTGGTGTCTCCCCCTGTCCCCTCTGGTGTCTCCCCCCCCCCCGTCCCTCTGGTGTCTCCCCTGTCCCTCTGGTGCTCCCGTCCCCCCGTCCTCAGGTGTCTCCCCCTGCCCCCTCTGGTGTCTCCCCGCCCCCCCTCGGTGTCTCCCCGTCCCTCTGGTGTCTCCCCCCGTCCCTCTGGTGTCTCCCCCGTCCCCCCCGTCCCTCTGGTGTCTCCCCCCGTCCCTCTGGTGTCTCCCCCCCCCCCCGTCCCTCTGGTGTCTCCCCCTGTCCCTCTGGTGTCTCCCCCGTCCCCCCCGTCCCTCTGGTGTCTCCCCCTGCCCCTCTGGTGTCTCCCCCCCCCGTCCCTCTGGTGTCTCCCCCTGTCCCTCTGGTGTCTCCCCCGTCCCCCCCGTCCCTCTGGTGTCTCCCCCCGTCCCTCTGGTGTCTCCCCCCGTCCCTCTGGTGTCTCCCCCTCCCCCCGTCCCTCTGGTGTCTCCCCCCGTCCCTCTGGTGTCTCCCCCCGTCCCTCTGGTGTCTCACCCGTCCCTCTGGTGTCTCCCCCTGTCCCCTCAGGTGTCTCCCCCGTCCCCCCCGTCCCTCTGGTGTCTCCCCCTGTCCCCCCCCTCGTCTCCCCCGTCCCTCTGGTGTCTCCCCCTGTCCCTCTGGTGTCTCCCCCCCCCCCGTCCTCTGGTGTCTCCCCCTGTCCTCTGGTGTCCCCCCGTCCTCTGGTGCTCCCCGTCCCTCTGGTGTCTCCCCCCGTCCTCTGGTGTCTCCCCCGTCCCTCTGGTGTCTCCCCCTGTCCCCTCTGGTGTCTCCCCGCCCTCTGGTGTCTCCCCCGTCCCTCTGGTGTCTCCCCCTGTCCCTCTGGTGTCTCCCCCGTCCCCCCCGTCCCTCTGGTGTCTCCCCCTGTCCCTCTGGTGTCTCCCCCGTCCCCCCCGTCCCTCTGGTGTCTCCCCCTGTCCCTCTGGTGTCTCCCCCGTCCCCCCCGTCCCTCTGGTGTCTCCCCCTGTCCCTCTGGTGTCTCCCCCGTCCCTCTGGTGTCTCCCCCTGTCCCTCTGGTGTCTCCCCCGTCCCCCCCGTCCCTCTGGTGTCTCCCCCTGTCCCTCTGGTGTCTCCCCCGTCCCTCTGGTGTCTCACCTGTGTCGATGTTCTTGGCACAGATCTCTGTGAGCCGGTCTCCTGGACTCTTGTCCGGTGTGTTGAGGACGTGCGGCCTCAGCAGAGACTTCAGGGTGGAGCTGATGGCGATCAGCAGCAGCTTGGCGTGGAAGTCGCAGGCTCGAGCTGCCGTTGCCGTGGAGAGTTTACAGAGCGACGCCTTCACTGCCACGATGCGTGTGGCCAGAACCTGAGAGACGTCACACGGCTACACTGAGGCATCATGGGAAGTGGAGTTTACTGCTGAATCTCAGTTAAAGCCAGTAAGCAGTTGAATCTGCATGCAGCAGTTAGAATCAAACACAGTTGTGTTGTTTCTGTCTTTAACGAGATGACAGTGAAGCAGCCTGACCTGCTGCAGGGCCTGGTTCTGCCTCATGTACTCCTCGTGCAGCTTCTCCACCAGGTTGTGCACCATGGTGGGCTGAACATGCAGCAGGACGTCCCACCAGTCGTAGCCCGTCACCATGCAGTACTCCAACAGGAACAGCAGGTGGCGCAGCGTCGTGTTCATCTCCAGCACCTGACCCATAGAGGGCGACACCCGCAGCATGTGGAGCTGAGGAGGAAACCACATCACCGTTTGAGGCGCGAGCCAGAAGTCTCTGGTTCAGACCATCACGTCATTACCTTCTGAAGATCTGAAGGAGGTTCTAGAACAGCGATTTTCAGCCAGTGTGCCGTGAGAGATCGTCAGGTGTGCCGTGAGAGATCGTCAGGTGTGCCGTGAGAGATCGTCAGGTGTGCCGTGAGAGATCGTCAGGTGTGCCGTGGGAAAATGTCCAATTTCACTTAATCGGTCCAAAAAAATATTATTTGGTTGCCGCAAATAATTTGCCATTGTTGAGCGTCTGAGCCTGCAACATAGTGTCTGGCCTAGTAATGAAATACTCTTCCAGGCCAGTGGGTGGCAGTAGGTAGCGCAATAATGACTTTGTTAATTTAAGATAGTAGAATTAAATGATGCGCGGGAGAGGTTGTGATGAAGAACGGCGATGGAGAAACATTTCAAAAAGAAAAATGCAGACTCTGAACTCCTGGGTAGCAGTCTAACCAGAGGAAAAGCCCAGAACGAGTGGTGGGAAAAAAAACCCTGAAAGTTATCTTTCGTTTGGATTCACTCTCACCGAGGATCCGACTGCACCGGTTCCGTTATGCTTGGTGTGAGGGGAAAAGCTATCAAACAGCGCCGTGGTCCCAAGCAAGCTGTGACGTCATCTCGAGACGAAACACCGTCACTTAGCAACAAGAACAGGGACTATTGTGTTCACCTGCGCACACAAACTGAGAAACGGGTAATATCTATGAGGAAATCCACAAATGTGTCTGAGAAAGCTCTCAAAGCTATTTAGAAGCTGAACTGGTGACTGTCGTGTTTTTAAATACGCATAAGACGTGAGAACAACTGCTCTTCATTGTAACTCTTTAGTCCACGTTCCGCATGCTGTCTCCCCGATACCGGCTCTGCCCCAGGCTGTCCTTCTCACCTGAATCCCCCCTGGGTCCTAAGTCCCAACATGTACTGTTTCTTATATCCATCAATTAAACATACATGAACATCAATGTATCAACATATTTATAACAAATACCACAGTGGCCAAATCAAAAAGCCCACACACTGTGGCAGAAACATTAATACTACCTGCAGAGCCATTGTAAAAGACATGCATTTTGTAACTTTTTTGGTTGTTGGTGAGCCGTGGGATTTCTTTATTGTAAAAAATGTGCCGCGACTCAAAGGTTGAAAAACACTGTTCTAGAAGATGTGAGTTCCATGAAAGTCATAACTCAATGTGGGTCAGGTGATTGCTGCAGGTTTTAGTGCCATTTTAGGAGTTTAGAGCATATTTTGATGATTATTATGATGCACACGGGTTTCTAACCACCGGGTTCAGGTGTGTGAACTCACCTTCCCGTGGTTGTCGACTCCGGCCAGTGCCAGCGAGGTCCAGGAGAACTGCAGGGCCTTGAAGTGGAGGGCGGGGCCTCCGGTGCGCTGCCGCTTGATGGCGGACTCGTCTCCGGGTCTCTGACCGGAGGAGGACGAGGAGCCGTAGAAGATCCCCATTGTGTGGAGGGACAGGCGGTGGAGGATCTGAATACTGCCGTCATGGAAGGCCAGAGCCAGACCTGAAGACACAGGAGAAAACGGATCCTCAGACCAGGTCCCGGTACCGGTACCACAGCTGATGGAAGGCAGAGCTCTCACCGAGGCCCGGGCAGAACTTGGTGTCTGACGCCACCTTCAGGTCCGTGTTGGAGATGGAGATGGGGAGTTTGGGCAGAGCGACGGCCGACACTCGCTCCAGATCGCTGGTGGTCGTCAAGATCCTCCACTTCAGGATGGTGGGCTGCTTCTCCCCGACTGGACACAGGAGGGAGGTCAGAGGTCAGAGGTCAAGCATCCAGACACGAGCGGTCCAGGTCAACCAGAGCGGTCTCTTACCAACTGGGGATCGGTGCTGGAAGATGTTGTTGACAGGAAGTCCCTCCTTCCTCAGAGACCAGCACTCCACGATGCTGCCGCTCTGATGGGACGCACACAGCAGAACCTGCAACACATGTTCTGTCAGGTTCTGTCAGGTTCTGGTGGTTCTGTGTGACCAACTCCTCTCTGGTCTTCATGTTTTACTGGTCTCGATCTGTCGGAACAGAACTCCTGAAATATGTTGTTCTACTGGTTACCTGTTCAGAGAACTGTGGTTCTACGGGTCACCAGGACATTCCTGTTACCTGTTCAGAGAACTGTGGTTCTACGGGTCCCCAGGACATTCCTGTTACCTGTTCAGAGAACTGTGGTTCTACGGGTCACCAGGACATTCCTGTTACCTGTTCAGAGAACTGTGGTTCTACGGGTCCCCAGGACATTCCTGTTACCTGTTCAGAGAACTGTGGTTCTACGGGTCCCCAGGACATTCCTGTTACCTGTTCAGAGAACTGTGGTTCTACGGGTCCCCAGGACATTCCTGTTACCTGTTCAGAGAACTGTGGTTCTACGGGTCCCCAGGACATTCCTGTTACCTGTTCAGAGAACTGTGGTTCTACGGGTCCCCAGGACATTCCTGTTACCTGTTCAGAGAACTGTGGTTCTACGGGTCCCCAGGACATTCCTGTTACCTGTTCAGAGAACTGTGGTTCTACGGGTCCCCAGGACATTCCTGTTACCTGTTCAGAGAACTGTGGTTCTACGGGTCCCCAGGACATTCCTGTTACCTGTTCAGAGAACTGTGGTTCTACGGTCCCCAGGACATTCCTGTTACCTGTTCCAGAGAACTGTGGTTCTACGGTCCCCAGGACATTCCTGTTACCTGTTCAGAGAACTGTGGTTCTACGGGTCCCCAGGACATTCCTGTTACCTGTTCAGAGAACTGTGGTTCTACGGGTCCCCAGGACATTCCTGTTACCTGTTCAGAGATCTGTGGTTCTACGGGTCCCCAGGACATTCCTGTTACCTGTTCAGAGAACTGTGGTTCTACGGGTCCCCAGGACATTCCTGTTACCTGTTCAGAGAACTGTGGTTCTACGGGTCCCCAGGACATTCCTGTTACCTGTTCAGAGAACTGTGGTTCTACGGGTCCCCAGGACATTCCTGTTACCTGTTCAGAGACCTGTGGTTCTACGGGTCCCCAGGACATTCCTGTTACCTGTTCAGAGAACTGTGGTTCTACGGGTCCCCAGGACATTCCTGTTACCTGTTCAGAGAACTGTGGTTCTACGGGTCCCCAGTACATTCCTGTTGTAAATTCAGAGTTCTCTCTGATTCTCCCTGTTAAAAGTTATCTCTGGTTCTCCCTGGTTCTCCCTGTTAAAAGTTCTCCCTAGTTCTCCCAGTGGTAAGTTGGTTCTTCCGTACCTGTTCAGAGTTCTCCCTGGTGAGGAACTTGAGGTGGGTGACAGCTGGGTACTTCTCCCTCCTCAGGGCGTCGGTGGTGCATCGGAGGAACAGCGACGGCAACAGCTCGGTGTCGATGCGACACTTCTCGCTCACGACACTCACGACCACCTGAACACAGAGAACGTGATGAGGTTCCTGCTCTCAGATGGTGAGAGAACACTGAGATGAGGTTCTGACCTTGTAGAACTGGATGGTCAGAGAACACTAAGATAATGAGGTTCTGACCTTGTAGAACTGGACCGGGGACGAGCTGCTGCCGTCGGTGGCTGCCACCACGATGTTCCCTCCTCCGGTGAAGGCGATGTCGGCTAACGCCACGCGGCCCCTCAGCCGGCAGAGACTCTCGCTGGCCGTCAGCAGAGCGCCGCCCGGCTTCAACAAGGACACGGTGACCAGGCCGCTCACCGTCACCGCCAGCCAGCCCTCCATCGGCTTCCCCCCGAACAGCGTCAGGGACGGAGAGAACTTCACCCGGGAGA
>JACSYO010001989.1:0-2500 GCA_016806645.1 Ophiodon elongatus | reverse complement strand
CTGTGTGTCAGGTGCGTTCCAGGTGTGTCTGTGTGTCAGGTGCGTTCCAGGTGTGTCTGTGTGTCAGGTGCGTTCCAGGTGTGTCTGTGTGTCAGGTGCGTTCCAGGTGTGTCTGTGTTTCAGGTGCGTTCCAGGTGTGTCTGTGTTTCAGGTGCGTTCCAGGTGTGTCTGTGTTTCAGGTGCGTTCCAGGTGTGTCTGTGTTTCAGGTGCGTTCCAGGTGTGTCTGTGTTTCAGGTGCGTTCCAGGTGTGTCTGTGTTTCAGGTGCGTTCCAGGTGTGTCTGTGTTTCAGGTGCGTTCCAGGTGTGTTCAGGGTTCCAGGTGTGTTCCAGGTGGTCTGTGTTTCAGGTGCTGTTCCAGGTGTGTCTTCCAGGTGTGTTCCAGGTGTGTCTGTGTTCCAGGTGTGTCTGTGTTCCAGGTGTGTTCCAGGTGTGTCTGTGTTTCAGGTGTGTTCCAGGTGTGTCTGTGTTTCAGGTGTGTTCCAGGTGTGTCTGTGTTTCAGGTGTGTTCCAGGTGTGTCTGTGTTTCAGGTGTGTTCCAGGTGTGTTCCAGGTGTGTCTGTGTTTCAGGTGTGTTCCAGGTGTGTTCCAGGTGTGTCTGTGTTTCAGGTGTGTTCCAGGTGTGTCTGTGTTCCAGGTGTGTCTCTGTTCCAGGTGTGTCTGTGTTCCAGGTGTCTGTGTTCCAGGTGTGTCTGTGTTCCAGGTGTGTCTGTATTCCAGGTGTGTTGTAGGTGTGTTGTAGATGTGTTCCAGGGGTGTCTGTGTTCCAGGTGTGTTGTAGGTGTGTTCCAGGTGTGTTGTAGGTGTGTTCCAGGTGTGTTGTAGGTGTGTCTGTGTTCCATGTGTGTTGTAGGTGTGTTCCAGGTGTGTCTGTGTTCCAGGTGTGTTGTAGGTGTGTTGTAGATGTGTTCCAGGTGTGTTGTAGGTGTGTTCCAGGTGTGTTGTAGGTGTGTTCCAGGTGTGTCTGTATTCCAGGTGTGTTGTAGGTGTGTTGTAGATGTGTTCCAGGGGTGTCTGTGTTCCAGGTGTGTTGTAGGTGTGTTCCAGGTGTGTTGTAGGTGTGTTCCAGGTGTGTTGTAGGTGTGTTCCAGGTGTGTTGAAGGTGTGTTCCAGTAGGTGTGTTCCAGGTGTGTTGTAGGTGTGTCTGTATTCCAGGTGTGTTGTAGGTGTGTTCCAGGTGTGTCTGTGTTACAGGTGTGTTGAAGGTATGTCTGTGTTCCAGGTGTGTCTGTGTTCCAGGTGTGTTGAAGGTATGTCTGTGTTCCAGGTGTGTCTGTGTTCCAGGTGTGTTGAAGGTATGTCTGTGTTCCAGGTGTGTCTGTGTTCCAGGTGTGTTGAAGGTATGTCTGTGTTCCAGGTGTGTTGAAGGTGTGTCTGTGTTCCAAGTGTGTTGAAGGTGTGTCTGTGTTCCAGGTGTGTCTGTGTTCCAGGTGTGTTGAAGGTATGTCTGTGTTCCAGGTGTGTTGAAGGTATGTCTGTGTTCCAGGTGTGTTGAAGGTATGTCTGTGTTCCAGGTGTGTTGAAGGTGTGTCTGTGTTCCAGGTGTGTCTGTGTTCCAGGTGTGTTCCAGGTGTGTCTGTGTTCCAGGTGTGTTGTAGGTGTGTTCCAGGTGTGTCTGTGTTCCAGGTGTGTTGAAGGTATGTCTGTGTTCCAGGTGTGTTGTAGGTGTGTTCCAGTAGGTGTGTTCCAGGTGTGTTGTAGGTGTGTTCCAGGTGTGTTGTAGGTGTGTTCCAGGTGTGTTCCAGGTGTGTTGTAGGTGTGTTCCAGGTGTGTCTGTGTTCCAGGTGTGTTGTAGGTGTGTTCCAGGTGTGTCTGTGTTCCAGGTGTGTTGTAGGTGTGTTCCAGTAGGTGTGTTCCAGGTGTGTTGTAGGTGTGTTCCAGGTGTGTTGTTCCAGGTGTGTTCCAGGTGTGTTGTAGGTGTGTTCCAGGTGTGTCTGTGTTCCAGGTGTGTCTGTGTTCCAGGTGTGTCTGTGTTCCAGGTGTGTTCCAGGTGTGTCTGTGTTTCAGGTGTGTTCCAGGTGTGTCTGTGTTTCAGGTGTGTTCCAGGTGTGTCTGTGTTTCAGGTGTGTTCCAGGTGTGTCTGTGTTTCAGGTGTGTTCCAGGTGTGTCTGTGTTTCAGGTGTGTTCCAGGTGTGTCTGTTTCAGGTGTGTTCCAGCTGTGTCTGTGTTCCAGGTGTGTTCCAACTGTGTCTGTGTTCCAGGTGTGTCTGTGTTCCAGGTGTGTCTGTGTTCCAGGTGTGTTGAAGGTGTGTCTGTGTTCCAGGTGTGTCTGTGTTCCAGGTGTGTTGAAGGTATGTCTGTGTTCCAGGTGTGTCTGTGTTCCAGGTGTGTTGAAGGTGTGTCTGTGTTCCAGGTGTGTTGAAGGTATGTCTGTGTTCCAGGTGTGTCTGTGTTCCAGGTGTGTTGAAGGTGTGTCTGTGTTCCAGGTGTGTTGTAGGTGTGTCTGTGTTCCAGGTGTGTTGAAGGTGTGTCTGTGTTCCATGTGTGTTGTAGGTGTGTTGA
>JACSYO010001988.1:427500-445279 GCA_016806645.1 Ophiodon elongatus | reverse complement strand
TGTAAACAAGGCCCCCCCTGGAGCTCGGGCCTCACACACACACTCACTCGGCCCGCATCCCGCGCGTTGGAGGCGGCGGGGGTTTGTTTTACCTCTCGTAGAAGCGTCGGCTTGGTCCGCGCTGATGACCGGGAGGAGGTTTCTGTGTGAGAGGGACTCTGTCCGCTCGGCTTTGTGGGCGGAAGAGCGACCATTAGAGGGACTTAGGGATGACGTCACTTCCGCGTTTCTCGTGCCTCCCTCTTCGATGACAGAGGTCTCCAACAGGGGGTCCATGACCCCTATGGGCTCCGCGGTGGTACTGCAGGGGGTCGTGACTATTTGGTTGATTAGACAATTATTTATATTTTTTAATGTTTTTTTAATATATTGTTTTCATGTTTTTTCTTGTTTTTTTCATATTTTCTTCATATTTTTTTCCAACAATCCCCCCTCCTCCATAAATTTAAATGTCTTTAAATACACAACATGAATCCGACATATTGTAGCGAATAGATAAATGGAGGCAGGAGATGTTATCTTTCAGTAAATAAAAAGCAGCAGTTTCAACTTATGCATTAGTGTTTGTGCATTAATATAAATAAACAACCACAGGCTCTATTACAGGAGCTTCTGAGGTTCGTTTAATATGAATAATCCGACAACGACTTGGATTCATTCATCTTGCTAATGGCAGGATTACGACTTTATGAAAATTCTTATTTGGAATTTTGCACAAAAAACCAACAACATGTTTTTATCTTCCTGAACTACTCGTTTTATTTGCTGCTTAGGTTCCAGTCCTCTTGCAGTCTGTGCTGTTGGGTTTAAGTTCAGTATTAAAGTATTAAAGTCAACGTTTGTAACATGAGCCCCTCTGAGGCTGGTGTAACCAGGAGCAGGGCGTCCACGAGGAGCGTTGAGGCCTTCTGGTACACGTCACAGATTAAGGGAATGTTTCCATATTTATACACAAATCCTCATCATTAATCACATGAAATGAACCGCATCACTATTTTGATTTTTGACTAGTTTGATATTTAAACTACATCACATCACCATCAGTCCCCATATTGGTGATGTATTTGTACATTAACTCAAACTTATTGTTTTATCATACATCGTTACATTGTTACCTCGCATGTACAGCAACTTAATTATTATCGTAACTTCAACATGTATCTGAATACTTTGATGTTCAGACATTATTATATAAAAACATGTGCAAAGTGTTTTAGCTCTAAAGGACCGGCGGCTTTAGAAACTATTTTGTGAATGTTCACTGGAAGGAAATCAATTAGAATTCATAACAATATTTATATTTTTAGTCTTATGGTCATTTGTATAATCACAGAATTGGTCGTGGGGTGGTTTATGCTAGACTTTATCATTTTAAGTTAAAATTCTGTTTAAAAATATCTAATAAATGCAAAAAAAGCAGAGTCAACAAAATCTTTTTTATTTTCTTTTGCTTTTAACTGTTATTATTATTATTATTATTATTATATCTTAGAAAAATACTGTTCATACAAAAACGATTGACCATTTTAAATACAGCCATCACCTGCTGTGTACAGAAGCACGTAGAGACACACGGAGTGAAACAGGATGAGAGGGTGAATGTGAGAGGCTGAATGTGAGAGGGTGAATGTGAGAGGCTGAATGTGAGGGGCTGAATGTGAGAGGGTGAATGTGAGAGGGTGAATGTGAGAGGATGAATGTGAGGCTGAATGTGAGAGGGTGAATGTGAGAGGCTGAATGTGAGGGGCTGAATGTGAGAGGGTGAATGTGAGAGGGTGAATGTGAGAGGATGAATGTGAGGCTGAATGTGAGAGGGTGAATGTGAGAGGCTGAATGTGAGAGGCTGAATGTGAGAGGCTGAATGTGAGAGGGTGAATGTGAGAGGGTGAATGTGAGAGGATGAATGTGAGAGGATGAATGTGAGAGGGTGAATGTGAGAGGCTGAATGTGAGAGGGTGAATGTGAGAGGGTGAATGTGAGAGGGTGAATGTGAGAGGGTGAATGTGAGAGGGTGAATATGAGAGGGTGAATGTGAGAGGGTGAATATGAGAGGGTGAATGTGAGAGGGTGAATGTGAGGGCTTCAGAATACAGCAGGAACCAGTGAACCTCTGGTGAAGCAGCCTGTCTGAGGAGTACAGCACGTAGAGGACGTCTGTACAGGCGGTAAAAACCAGTTCTCACGTTCATGTTGAGTTTGAGCCTCTCAGAGGAAACAGCCTCCTTCCAGGAGACAAGCTGCACATGAGACGCTCGGTTCTCTGCTCGCTGACATCCTGCTGTGTTTCTACTGAGCTCTCAGATGAAAGACCAACAGAGAACATGAGCTCACAGGAAGAGGCTCAGTGATGAGGGGGGGGGGGGAAGAGAGAGAGAGAGAGAGAGAGAGAGAGAGAGAGAGAGAGAGAGAGAGAGAGAGAGAGAGAGAGAGAGAGAGAGAGAGAGAGAAAGAAAGAAAGAAAGAAAGAAAGAAAGAAAGAAAGAAAGAGAGAGAGAGAGAGAGAGAGAGAGAAGTTGCTTTAAAGCACGGGTCAGACTACTGGAGGAACAGATCAGCTCACCACAAGATACTCATCTCCTTCCTCCTCTCCTTCCTCCTCCTCCTCCTCCTCCTCTCCATCCTCCTCCTCTCCTTCCTCCTCCTCTCCTTCCTCCTCCTCTCCATCCTCTCCTTCCTCTAATATCACAACCAAAGGTTCCACGGAGGACTCAACTCACACCAATGTATTAAACATGTGTTCCACCTGAAGCCCTCTCCATCCTGCTGGTAGTGCACATGAGGAGTCAGAGTCCTGAGCCTTGGTTTAACTAAACCCAGAGTCCTGAGGCTTGGTTTAACTAAACCCAGAGTCCTGAGCCTTGGTTTAACTAAACCCAGAGTCCTGAGCCTTGGTTTAACTAAACCCAGAGTCCTGAGCCTTGGTTTAACTAAACCCAGAGTCCTGAGCCTTGGTTTAACTAAACCCAGAGTCCTGAGCCTTGGTTTAACTAAACCCAGAGTCCTGAGCCTTGGTTTAACTAAACCCAGAGTCCTGAGCCTTGGTTTAACTAAACCCGTGTGTGTCACACTTTCTCGAAGGGGAACAGGTGTTTCTCTTGTCCTCTCTTCTCTCGCTTGCTCGTGGTCTTCTTCAGTCCGCTGATGCTGCCTCCGTCCTGCTCCGCCTGCCGGTTCTGGGGCCAGGACAAGGCCAGAGTCTCGGACGCCGTCTTGGCTGAAGGGCTCGCGGCCTCCTCCTCCTCCTCCTCCTCGTCCTCCGACAGCCCGCCGCTCTCCCCGAGGCCCCCGAGGCCCTGGCTCTTCTTTCCGTAGCGCTGCTTCAGTCGTTCTCGGATCAGGAGCCCCTTCACCAGCAGGGTCCAGTTGGAGAGCACCCGCTTCTCCTTTTTCTGGGGAGGCAACGGGAGGAAGAGGTGAAACACACACACACACACACACACACACACACACACACACACACAAACACACACACACACACCTCGTTCTCCTTCTGTTTCTGGATCTCCTGGTCCTCTAACCAGGCCGCTCTGAGGATCTCCTCGTGCTCCTCACACACGATGTAACCATCCGTCCTGAAACACATTTAATCATTTACTGTTTATCAAAAGCATTTAATACCTTTTTAGAACATTTGTTTTTTTTCTTCAGCTGTAGAGGAAACTACTGACGTTGTGAAGGTAGATTTTACTTTGGAGTGTTTGAGTGATTATTTAAAATATTTGATTCATATCATGCAAATGTTTATAATACAAAATAAAAAAAAGAAGAAAATATATATAATTTTGTACAATAGAAAATTGTTAAAAAATAATTATATATATAATTCTACAATAGAAAAGTCTTAAAAATAATATTATATATATATATATATATATATATATATACATACATACATATACACATACATACATACATACATACATACATACATACATACATATATATATATATATATATATATATATATATATACACACACACGTATATAATTTTTACAATAGAAAATTCTTAAAAAATAATTATATATATAATTTTACAATACAAAATTCTTAAACATAATAATAATTTTATTTATATATATATATATATATATATATGGTTTTTTTTACAATACAAAATTCTTAAAAGAAAAATTATATATATATATTTATTTTCACACACTTAATATAAACATTTTGTCAGTATTTTCTTCGGATGTTGAACATGAAATATGACGTAATGACCCCGCCCCCCAGTGTGGTCTTACACAGCGTGTGAGTACCCTCCATGGAAGTCGAAGCCCAGCACGGCGGGGGCGGCGTCCATGCTGAGCTTGCGGGCCACGCGGTGCAGGCTGGGCAGCTGGAGGTGGACGCAGCCCACCGGCAGCATGCAGGCCTTAAACAGGTACACGTTGCCGTACTCGTTACGGGGCACCTGCAGACGCAGGAAACAACACCACATTTATCGCTCGTTCGTTAAATGAAATTGATATTGAGATGATATTTGCTGCTCCGGGGAGCCCGCCATGCGGTTACCTTCCCGCCCACGGCTACAGGCGGCTGGTACTCCTCCGTCTGCCAGTCTCCGAACAGACCCAGGTCCTTCTCCTCCTTCTGCTCCGAGGCCATCCTGGCTTTGCGGGAGCGGTTGGAGAAGCCCCTCACCATCTGACGGAGGGGAGACAGAGGGCCGTCACACACATCGTCTCCTCGTCGTCTCCGTTCGGTCACACAGCGAACCGACACGGAGGTTCGAGTCCCGCCTCGTCACCGCGGGCCGGAGAGGCTCCTGGAGGCTCGGCACCGCGGCGTCACGGAGACAAACATGTGGCTCGTCTGCATAGCACCTTATTACACGTTGGCATCAGCATCGCGTCTCATCGCTGCTGAAATATTCAAACGCGGACTCATTCGGTTTGCTCACCATCATCAGCTCGTTGTTAGAATTCAGATAAAAAGGAGGATTGAATTTCATCAATAAATATTCAATATTCAATAACTATGCAGCGAAACATCACCGCCACAATGCAACGCGCTCACCGACAACGACGTAGCTTAGCACGCTTAATTTAACTTTAACTGTTTAATGTGTTTTGCTTTGCATGCTTTTTTTTTTTTTTTTTTTTTTTTTTAAATCATAAAGTAGTCGTGCATTCACGAGGCAACACGAGTCAGTCTGAACTGGACCCGATGATACAGTATCATGTTATCTTCACAGCTCATATGGACCTCGTCCACTTCCATGAGGAAGCAAACCCTGATGGAGGGATGTGTGAAGAGCGTCATCAAGTTCTCATCGAGAGGTCGACGGAAAGCTCGTAGCCGACCGCTCTCCCCCCGGACCCCACAGTCCATCAGGACCAGGACCTCAGGATCCATCAGGACCAGGACCCCACGGTCCATCAGGACCAGGACCTCAGGGTCCATCAGGACCAGGACCCCACGGTCCATCAGGACCAGGACCCCACGGTCCATCAGTACCCGGACCCCACAGTCCATCAGGACCAGGACCTCAGGGTCCATCAGGACCAGGACCCAGACCCCACAGTCCATCAGGACCAGGACCTCAGGATCCATCAGGACCAGGACCCGGACCCCACAGTCCATCAGGACCCGGACCTCACGGTCCATCAGGACCAGAGATCTCACGCCACGGGAACAGCTTCCCCCCGTCTGCAGCCGGGTTCATCAGTAAAGACCAGGACCCCCACTGACTCGGACTCTTTCATCCCCAGGACCATTTCTTACAGTCACACTCTCTTGCACATCTTTTCTCCATAAAATCTACACGACACTTTAATAATATACTTGTTTTTATCATACTGTTATTTGTCTACAATATCATATTGTATATTTTCTGTTTTTAAATGATGTCTTATAGTATTGCACTGTGTTTATTGTCATGCACCATTCACCGAGCTACATTCCTTGTATGTGTAACGTAATAAACAGTTCTGATTCTGATGCTGTTTATGAAGTTGTCATCACTCATGAATCATGCAAATAAAAGACCAAGTCAGAGGAAGAGAAACAGACTGAAAGAGAAGAAAGAAGAGAAACAGACTGAAAGGAGGAAGAGAAAGAAGAGAAACAGACTGAAAGGAGGAAGAAGAAGAGAAACAGACTGAAAGGAGAAGAAGAGAAACAGACTGAAAGGAGGAAGAGAAAGAAGAGAAACAGACTGAAAGGAGGAAGAGAAAGAAGAGAAACAGACTGAAAGGAGGAAGAGAAAGAAGAGAAACAGACTGAAAGGAGGAAGAGAAAGAAGAGAAACAGACTGAAAGGAGGAAGAGAAAGAAGAGAAACAGACTGAAAGGAGGAAGAGAAAGAAGAGAAACAGACTGAAAGGAGGAAGAGAAAGAAGAGAAACAGACTGAAAGAAGGAAGGAAAGAGAAAGAAGAGAAACAGACTGAAAGGAGGAAGAGGAAGAGAAACAGACTGAAAGGAGGAAGAGAAAGAAGAGAAACAGACTGAAAGGAGGAAGAGAAAGAAGAGAAACAGACTGAAAGGAGAAAGAGAAAGAAGAGAAACAGACTGAAAGGAGGAAGAGAAAGAAGAGAAACAGACTGAAAGGAGGAAGAGAAAGAAGAGAAACAGACTGAAAGGAGGAAGAGAAAGAAGAGAAACAGACTGAAAGGAGGAAGAGAAAGAAGAGAAACAGACTGAAAGGAGAAAGAGAAAGAAGAGAAACAGACTGAAAGGAGGAAGAGAAAGAAGAGAAACAGACTGAAAGGAGGAAGAGAAAGAAGAGAAACCAATCAGGAGGACCGGTTGGAGGAAGATGACCCACCTTGTACGGTTCCTCTCCCAGTCGGACCGTCCGGGCCTCTTTCAGCCAAGTGTCTTTGGAGTGGAGCGTGTGCACACAATCCCTGAAGAGAAAGAACATTTAAATATGATGAGAATATTGTGAAATAGTTTATTCTTTAGACGGAAAGTTCCCATTTCCTTCAATAATTTAAAGTGTTTGCTCGTGGCTTTTTTTTTTTTTTTTTTTTTTTTAAATTACCGGATAAATCCGTCTGTGCGTCTCGGTCACGTGACCCCAAAGGTTAAGCCCACAAGCGAGTAAACATGAGTAAAAATAAAGGTCTTTGGAGGGATTCTCTGGAAAGGGGAAATGAACCAATGAGGAGACAGAAGAAGAAGAAGAAGAAAAAGAAGAAGAAGAAGAAGAAGAAGAAGAAGAAGAAGAAGAACCAATGAGGAGACGGAAGAAGAAGAAGGGGAAAATAACCACTGAGGAAGAAGAAGAACAAGAAGAAGAAGAACAAGAACAATAAGAAGAAGAACAATAAGAAGAAAAGAACCAATGAGGAGACAGAAGAAGAAGAAGAAGAAGAAGAAGAAGAAGAAGAAGAAGAAGAAGAAGAAGAAGAAGAAGAAGAAGAACCAATGAGGAGACAGAAGAAGAAGAAGAAGAAGAAGAAGAACCAATGAGGAGACAGAAGAAGAAGAAGAGCCTACGACTTCCAAGAAGAAGAAAGCTTTATTAAAGACAACATCAGGAGTCCTACTTAAAATACGGTTCATCCTCCAGGAGATTCTCACTCTGCAGAATATGTGGAGATAATTCAGGTAATGGAGAGTTGTATTATTATGTACTTTATATTTGTTTTCATGCCGGTCGTATAATTGTATTACGTCATATTTATTACGTCATATTTATTACGTCATATTTATCGCCCACACCTTGAAGGCCGGTCCGCGAAGATATTGTCTTACACGAAACCGGTCCGTGGTGTAATAAAGGTTGATGACCTCTGACCTGGAGAACGGGTTGTGTATCTGTAGACGGCCTGAGATTCACAACAACAAACAAACGGGGGATTTTATGCCTCATTTCTTCTTGGTCTTTTTCCTTCTATTTCAAGCGGCAGATCACCACCGACTGACGGCCACATTGTGACCAGTAAGCCTCGTTAAGGCTCGAGACCTGAAGGGACTCGTGTTAAACAGCTGATTACTGCACAAATACACTGAAGAGTAAACGCCTGTAAAGCTCATCCCAAGGACAGTCAGCACCGCGCTGCCTTGCCGACTGTCCTTGCCGACTGTCCTTGCTGACTGTCCTTGCTGACTGTCCTTGCTGACTGTCCTTGCTGACTGTCCTTGCCGGCTGTCGGCCACTGACCTGGAGTACACCGGCTCCCCCCTGCAGTAGCCCAGCACCGCGGCTGTGGACGGGTAGACGGCCTCATACTTCAGCAGGTGTCTCTTCAAGGCGTACAGCGGGTGGTTCTTGTACTCGGTGATGGAGACGGGGAGGGGCTTGTTCAGCAGCTTGTTCTGGAGCTGGGAGGCCGACATGAGGGAGAGCAGAGAGAAGAGGGGGAGCATCAACACCTGTTCAACCAGCTGGGAGAGATGGAGGCTGTGTGAGATGGAGGCTGTGTGTGATGGAGGCTGTGTGAGATGGAGGCTGTGTGTGTGATGGAGGCTGTGTGAGATGGAGGCTGTGTGAGATGGAGGCTGTGTGTGTGATGGAGGCTGTGTGAGATGGAGGCTGTGTGAGATGGAGGCTGTGTGAGATGGAGTGTGTGTGAGATGGAGGCTGTGTGTGATGGAGGCTGTGTGAGATGGAGGCTGTGTGTGATGGAGGCTGTGTGAGATGGAGGCCGTGTGAGATGGAGGCTGTTGGATGGAGGCTGTTGAAATGTGTGAGATGGAGGCTGGATGGAGGCTGTGTGTGATGGAGGCTGTGTGAGATGGAGGCTGTGTGTGATGGAGGCATGTGTGAGATGGAGGCTGTGTGTGATGGAGGCTGTGTGAGATGGAGGCTGTGTGAGATGGAGGCTGTGTGAGATGGAGTGTGTGTGATGGAGGCTGTGTGAGATGGAGGCTGTGTGAGATGGAGGCTGTGTGAGATGGAGGCTGTGTGAGATGGAGGCTGTGTGAGATGGAGGCTGTGTGTGATGGAGGCTGTGTGTGATGGAGGCTGTGTGAGATGGAGGGTCTCACCTCCTTCTCCTCCCTTTTGTCCCTCTCGTCCTCGGGTCCGAGGAATGGCTCCAGCGTCTCCTCCCACCAGTCCTCGTCCACCCGCCTCTTCCTGGAAGACGTCAGCCAGGTGGGGTCGTACTTCCTCCCCAGGTCCTTCAGGAAGCCGTGCCCGTCCACCGACACCACGTAGGTGACGGGCAGCGTTGCATTCTGGGAGCAGAGGTGAGGCATCCCGACCCCGTGCTCCACGTCCACGCACACCCAGGAGGAGGTTTTCCCCAGGTACACCTCCAGCCAGTCGTCGGCTGGAGGCCCCTTACTCTTCCTCCCACTCCTTCGCTTTGATCGGTTGTGCATGGCTCCTCCTCCTCCTCCTCCTCCTCCTCCTCCTCCTTCCTCCTCCTCCTCCTCCTCCTCCTCCTCTTTGATAGGTTTTTGCCCTACACTGCTCCTCTCCTTTGGAGCTGCAGTGTTGGTCACGCTGGCTTTGCCCTTTCCTTTCCCCTTCTTCAGCTTTATGGATTTAGCTCCTCCCTCTGAATCCTCACTGTCTTCCTCACTGGTCACCTGAAATTCCTCCTCTTCGCTAAGCCCCTCCCCCTTTTCCCCTCCGCTGTCACTCTCTTCCTTGTAGCTGACTTTAGAGGCGATGCTTCGTCGTTTGGAGTTCTTTGGCCTCTGCCCTCCCGATGTTTTGGTCTTCTCCTTGACCTCGTCACAATCCTCCTTCATTTCTTTCGTCTTCGCTTTCTTCCCCCCCCGGCCTCCCGGGACCGCCCCCCCTGCAGCCGGTCTCTTGGTGCCCGGGGAAACCTTCTGCTCAGGGGGGGCGGTCTTGGAGGTCTTCCCTGGGGCCCCGGCAGACGTCCGAGCCCCTTGGCCCTGAAAGGACAAAGATATTCAGATTATGTGTACTTATGTGTGTACTTGATTATGTGAGAGACTAATGACCAGCCTGTATTGTGTAACCAGACATTTTGTAGAATAACAGAGAGGGTGTTTGGTTGCTCATTGACCCGGACCAGGGGCCACGGGACAGATGGAGTCCAGTCAGCTCTACCTTCTCAACAATATATATATATATATATATATATATATTGCAATTGCGAAACTATATGAAAACTAGTTTGCAACTGTGAGATAAAAGTAATGGATAACCAGTTCAGAGAATGAATAAATAACTGAAACATGGAGTTACTGCAGGTGGTGGTGGAATGAATGCACGTTAACTAGTGAAAGAAATGATTGCATTTGATATTTGTTTCTAATATATCCCGAATTCAAATGATACAGTGAACACACACAGAGACTTTTCTCACATTCTGAACTGCATACGGGAGGACCAGACTTACATATCCAACTATAAACATCAGTAAATCATCTTGTTTCCATCTAATGATTGAAAAGATAAGTAATGCTGAATGTGTACAGATTTCTAAATCTTTTCTTGTTAACAGCGGTCTGTATTTGGTCGTCGGCCATCACACAGAGCTTAAAGGCCGAGGCTGAGTGTGGTTGCTATGGCGACCTCAGGACCACATACCTTGGCTGACGGGGGTTTGAGAGGAATCGGCTGCAAAGAAAGAACCAACCGGCAGAAGAGCTGCAGAGACCTCAGGACCAACAGGAACAGCTGCAGGACCCACGGAGCACACAGGAGCATGAATATGAATTAATAAACCAGAGTATTCTGCTTCTGAACGTTCACTCAGAGGATGAACTGTATTTTAATTGGACTGATCTGGTTCCAAAGCACCAACATGAGTCATCTCCTGGTGGTCTCTGGCAGACAGGCTGGCCAGACGCCTCTCCAGCAGAGAGCGGGGGTTCTGATGCTCCTCATGGGGGAGACAGGGGTTCAGGGTGAAGGTTGCTCTGAACCTGGAAGAGAGAGAGAGGGGGGGAGGGGGGGGGGGAGAGAGAGAGAGAGAGAGAGAGAGAGAGAGAGAGAGAGAGAGAGAGAGAGAGAGCAGGAGAGAGGGAGAGAGCGACAGAGAGGGGGGGAGAGAGCGAGCGAGCGAGAGAGAGAGAGAGAGAGAGAGAGAGAGAGAGAGAGAGAGAGAGAGAGAGAAATATGAATAGAAGACCCTGTGGTTACTCCATCGAGGTCGTGGAGGCTAATCAGGTGACCTTGAAGCTGATAAGGTGACCTTGAGGCCTCTGGGGTCGAGCACGCACCACCTGAGTAGTCCTGAGAGGTAGTTCTGGTCCACGCGCTCCTTGGCCACCATGCTGAAGTGGGCGGGCAGCAGTGACAGCGTGATGGCCAGCAGGTCCGGCTCGCTGCACAGACGACCGCGGAACATCCCGCCGGCCATCAGGCACAGCAGGTGCACCTGGGAGACGGGACGCAGGGCAGCAATGACCAACACGTCCCACTGGGAGGACTTCAGACGGAGTAAGAGGACGCGTCCTCACCTTGTGCGTGTCCACCAGCACGTCCTTCTTGAAGCGGTTCACCATCCGCCTCATGTAGGACTCCAGCTCCGCCTGCCTCTTCAGCCTGGTGGAGGGATTAGGATTATCAGAGTTTATACATAATCTATGATGAATATACACAAACTGTTGCACACGCGGTGTGATCGTGATCGGACACATTTTGCCCTATAAAGCCCTCTGAGGAGAATTTGTGATTTGTGATTTTGGGCTTTACAAAATAAATTTAATTGAATTGAATAGAGGGCTGACTTTCAGAAGAGCAGTTCCTCTTCAAAGGAAAAGTTTACAAGGAACTGTATTTAAGATGAGATCAATTTCACTGAAACAAATATATATATATATATTTCTTTTAAATAAATATATATATATATATATATATATAAATATATATATATATATATATATATATATATATATAAATACATATATAAATATATATATATATATATATATAAATACATAATCATATATATATAAATATATATATATATATATATATATATATAAATACATATAAATACATATATATATATATATATATATATATATATATATATATATATAAATACATATATATATATATATATATATATATAAATACATATATATAAATATATATATATATAATAAAATACAATACAATAAATAAATAAACAAATATACACAATAAAATAAAATAAATAAATAAACAAATATATATATAAAAAACATATAATCGATCACAAACAGAATACGAAAACAGGTCATGATTTAAAAATAAAAAAATTATGTATTAAACTGTTTATAAACAAATGCCTGCTTACTTTTTGCGGACTTCCGGAGTCTCGATCTCGATCTGGACCGGCTGGGAGGGCAGGACCGGTTCTGGAGGTTCGAATGGACCCAGCGGCCCAGAAAGCTCTGCTCAACACAGACGCACCCGACCTTTTGTATGTGAAGTGATAAAGAGTTGGAACTTTATCATCACACACAACCAGCTGATCACTCACCTTCCACTTCCTCCCAGTCATCCTCGTCTTCGTCACTGTCCTCCTCCTCCTCCTCCTCTTCCTCTCTCTTGGTTTCCTTGGCGATCACTGCTGCTGAGGTCACCGTGTCAAAGTCGTCTTCACTGTCAGGCTCCTCCTCCTTCACCGGCCCCCTGAAGTATCTGCTGGATTTGACGGCGGGCGTGGACGAGGCGTCCCCCGACGCTCGCTTTGTGGAGGCCCGCGGTCTGGGTCTGACCTTCCTCGTCAGCTTCTCCTCTTCCTCTACGACGACGTCAGCTGGAAGGACAGAGGGAAGGACAGAGGGAAGGACAGAGGGAAGGAAACAGTTTGACAGGGTTTGAGTCCCGATGAAGACCGAGTCGCTCAAAGGGTCGCGGTGTGGTTTGGAGTCTGTGATGTAAAGCAGTCACATGTAGCATCACATGGACTCATCCCGCCTCCACCGCCCTCTGCACTGCACTTCAGACTGAGAGAAGGGCAACCGCTAAGGAAACGGGTTTAAATGATGACTTTAGATTGTTGGAGATTAAAAGCTGAATAGGAATAAACACACATCAATAGAAAACAGTACAATGTTTGATTTCATTGTACTAAAAACAAATATTTTACTTTCCTGTTTTTATTCAAATATTTAATTTTCCTGTTTTTATTTATTTTTATTTTACAAAAATCCTGTTTTTATTTATTTTTATTATTTTATTTTATTTAAAAAAATATCCTAATGTCTATATATTTTTATTATTATTTTATTTATTTTCCTGTTGTATTTATTTTTATTAGTATTACTATTTTTCCCTTTTTTTACTTTATTATTGTAAAGCGGTCGAGTCACAGCAGGAAGAAGGCTCATGGGAGGGCTGCAGCTTATGAAGAGTAGACTTAAGACTTTCCTCTTTGATAGCGCTTATAGTTAGGGCTGGCTCAGGTTTGCCCTGGTCCATTCTTTCCAGCCCCTTGATATGCTGCTATAGGCCTAGACTGCTGGGGGACAACTTAGGATACACTGAGCTCCTCTATCCTTTTCTCTCTCTCCTTCTGTATGAATTCATGTTCTATAAATGCACATTACTAACTCTACTTCTTCCCTCGGAGTCTTTGTGCTTTCTCGCCTCGCAGGTTTCCACGAATCGTGGTTGCATCTGGACCCTGGTCCTGCCTCCTGGTTCCTTCCGTGGAACTGCTGACGCACATTCTTTTCTATTTTATGTGAATTCAACGTGTTGTAACTCTGTTATGCTGTTCATTCTGTACACATGACATCTATTTTCGTACTCTGTCCATCCTGGGAGAGGGATCCTCCTCTGCTGCTCTCCTGAAGGTTTCTTCCATTTTTCTCCCTGTTGATAGGGTTTTTTGGGGGAGTTTTTCCTGAGTCGATGAGGTTCTGGGACAGAGGATGTCAGTGTGTACAGATTGTAAAGTCCTCTGAGGCAAATTTGTAATTTGTGATTTTGGGCGATACAAAAATAAATTGAATTGAATTGAATTGAAGATACCAGTCATCTCAACCAAAGCCTCATTTATCAATGATGATGAAGATGATGATGATGAAGATGATGATGATGAGAGAACAGAGCATGCAAAACATCTGCGTACGTATGGTGCATGCTTTACACGTGCACACACTGTGTTACTTTATTTTTATTTACTTCTACACTTTATCTTCGTCTGATCTGTTGTGGGTTTTGTGTCGTTTGATACAAATCATAACGTGTGTGACAGAAACGGTCCAGAGCTCATAAACAAGCGTTATGTTTTGAGGAAGTGGAGCACAGATGTGTGCGAGGGTTAACGGATCCCCTCCAGTAACCGTACACACACCTGCACACACACCTGCACACACACCTGCACACACACCTGCACACACACACCCGTGCACACACACTTGCACACACACCTAAACACACACCCGCACTCCGTCAACCGTCCCAAAACAGACACCAACAGGAATCCTCCAACACTGAAGAGGGTTCACCGCCGAGGACCCCCTTCAAGAGAACTTACAAAAGATAAACATAACTTCTATTTCATTGTATTTATTTATTGCATTGAACATTTTGTAAGATGCGCTCAGAGAACGGCTCACACTCATGACAATATGATCGTAACGGGGTAAAGAACACTGAACGGGCATGGAAAAATCTGATGGCTTATATTACAAATTAGAGGAGGGGTCGAGTACTAGTGGGCGGGGTTTGTGTGTGTAGGACAATACAGGTTTATGTGCAGGGCTGTGGATATGGATTTACATGTAAAAGATCATTAAAGGGGTGACGCGGGGTTCTGGTAGCTGCTTTTCAGTGGTGAATGTATCCTTTATTTTTTTAAGTTATTTTTATTTTATTTAAAAACAAATAATCCTGTTTGTATTTCTTTTTTATCAGTATTATTACTTTATTTTATTTCACTCTTTTCATTTATTTTTATTATTTTATTTTAAATTTGTTTCCTGTTTGTATTTCTTTTTATTAGTATTAATATTTTTCCCATTATTTTTTTATTATTATTGTCTGACAGACTTTTGTATCTATGTATAATGTTAATATATCTAAATTAATAACAATTTAAGTGACAAAAAAAGAAAAGTACACATGCGGAACGTTCTTCTGAACTTAATGTTGTAAACATCAGCGTGTAGTGGGAATGAACTGAGTTATGTCATTCATATTCATCTATTTTGGGATGCAAACTTCACACACATCCTTTGCAGCACCCAGGGGGGGACGAGCACCCAGAGGGACGAGCACCCAGAGGGACGAGCACCCAGAGGGACGAGCACCCAGAGGGACGAGCACCCAGAGGGACGAGCACCCAGAGGGACGAGCGGAGCACCCAGGGGTGAAACCCGCCCTGGCTTTCCATACCTGCATCTCTCTTCTGCCTCGGCTTCTTTGTGCGGGCCTCCGGCTCTGCCCCCCCTCTCCGCTTGGCCATGCTCCTTCCTCTCTCCTCCACTCCAACGTGTATCAATAATAAAAAATAAAATAAAAATAATAAATCCCTGGCCGTGAACCTGAGCGTGTGTCGGGGCTCTGCGCGCGGCGTCACGTGGGGCCAGGGGAGCAGCGGTTACGCAACATTTCCACCTGCAGCTTTCATAAGTCAAGAAAACAGACACAGCTCTCCGGTTGTTTTGGAGGCGGGACTCTGACGTCACGTCCGCTCCTGCACAAAGACCTTCCTCTTAACCCCTCCCCTCCTCCCCCACACACTAATCTTTTTTAAGCGTTGTGATACCGCCTGATGGACACAGGGGGGCGCTGTTGCGCCATATTGCCTCACACGAGACGTTTCATCCTCCTGATATTAATTAAAGTCATCTTATATGTGACAGCTTCATAAAGAGACAGTCTCGTGCCAGGTGGCCTCTCAGCCGTGTGCAGACAGAGCATCTGTTCCTTTGTTTATTAGTAGAGTTGAAGTGTTCAGCCAGAGGCTCACGAGGAGTTTAGAAGTAGAATAACTCAGCGTCTAGACATCCACCGTTTAGAAAAATGGTGCAACGTATGGTGTGATGTATAATCAGATCAGATCTCACTCAACTTTATTGTTATTAGAGTACAAGTACGAGGACAACGACGTGTAGTTCAGCGTCTGACCAGAAGGGCAAAAAGAAGCAGAAGAAGGCAGTGTGCTCGATAAATAACAGTATAAATATAAATAACAGATAAATCATAAAAAAGAAAAATAACAGGATGAGTAGTATAATTAGTATAACAATATTGACAGTATAAACAGTATGAACAGTGGATATAAAATGCAAGATATATATGTATATATATATATATATATCTATATATCTATATCTATATCTATATATATAGATATATATATATATACATATAGATAGATATATAGATCTATATATCTATATATAGATATACATACAGATCTATTATATATAGATCTATTATATATAGATCTATATATAGATCTATAATATGTCGATCTATATATAACTATATATAGATCTATTATATATAGATCTATATAGATATAATAGATCTATATAGATCTATATCTATATAGATCTATATATAATAGATCTACGTAGATCTATATATAATAGATCTATATATATATATATATATATATAATAGATCTACATAGATCTATATATATATATATATACATATATACATAGATCTATATATAATAGATCTATATATCTATATATATGGGGGCGGGGGGAGGGGGGGGGTGAGGGTAACCCGGGGTGAGGGTGAGAGGTCAGTAAATTGACAGCTGAGGGGAAGAAGCTGTTCCTGAGCCTGCTGGTCCTGGAGCAGACTCCTATAGCGCCCCCCGGAGGGCGGGAGGGCACACAGTCGGGCCGGGTGCGAGGGGCCTGATGAAGCCATGAGCTCTCCATGTGACTGGAATATCATTATGAGGACTTCAATACTGAGTTCTCATGTATCAGTGATTTGTGTCACTTTCTCCTGTGATATGAATGTTTATTTACCACAGATGAGCCGAGATCTACCGGACAAGAAAGTAATATAATTGATGGATTCTTGTGCACATTTCATATCAGCATGATGGTGGATGATCCTACAGCGTGCACAGACACATGAGACCAGGTCTGAAATATTAGTCACAGGCAGAACATGTACTTTTATGTCTTCTGAATCAGATGTATGAGATAAATGTCTCTATTTCTGTTCTGTTCTTCTTATCAGGGAATGTGTAGACGGACAAAGTGCAATGTTTCAAGTATTTCCACGTGTTCTATAGAAAATGTGTCCTATGATTCTGTGACAAGGTTTATATAATTTTTTAATGGGATCACAATGTCTCACCTCGTGAACAAACATATCTTGGTTTTGATTTGCACGTTCTTCCTAACAACCGTGTTACCTCAGACTCTCTCTCATTCACGGGCTCAAGAAAAGACAATATTGTGGATATATAGTTTTCTCTGGTGTGTCAGCCATTGCCTTCCACCTAGTGCATGCTGGGAAACTTTTCTTCATTTCATTTGGGACCCTGAATCAGAATGAAGTGGGTAAAAGACCACGAAGGAAACCTACGAGTTCTGCCTCTTCAGTCTGAATCCATCCTTTTAACCTGAGTTCAGTGCGTGGGGCGGCGCGGTGGTCGGTATCGAACCCGCGGTACTTCTGGAGCAGACGTGTGTGCTTCACTTCAGAGAGCCGTCTGTCAGCTGATGCAGTCACACAGCTGCAGACCGACTCACTGCAGCATCGGGCTCCATGGGACCAGGGCACCGCTGTCCTGCAGTGTGTGTACGCACAACACACACACACATGCATGCTGCATACATGCTGCATGTGTGCATGTATGCAGCATACATGCAGACATGCATACATGCTGCATACATGCACACATTCTGCATACATGCATACATGCTGCATACGTGCACACATGCAGCACGTATGCAGCATGTATGCAGCATGTAT